>JAQQSZ010000337.1:6006-20768 GCA_028646595.1 Phalanger gymnotis | reverse complement strand
TCTCTTTGTTGACTTTGTGAATTATAGCCTTCAGTTTCCTGAGGTGTGGGGGAGGGGGTCTGGCTGCCCGAAATCTCTTCTTCCACTGGGGTTGTCCTCCAGTACTGTTGCTCTTCAGCAATTGTCTCAGCTCTTTGTTGTTCAAGCTGGGTGTCTGGCACTTCCCCTGGGGGAGCAAGAGTACACCTGGGCTCCTGGTGATGACCCCTGTTGGCTCTGCCCCTCAGGGACTCAGGTACTCCCACTACTTGGCCACTGAAGCCCCACTTCTGTCTCCTCTATTCCAGCATTGTTTTTTTTCCCTGGGGAATTCTCTGGGTGGGGAGGGGAGGGAGTAGAGCCATTTACCTGGCCATTATGTCTCCTGGAAGTTCAAGAAGCATTTCATACATTTGTGCTGCAAGCCTCAGGAGTTGGTATCTCACAGTCGGTAGTGTTATGCTGCCTCTCATTGCTTCCACAGAGTGCAGTCCTGTGTTGGGAGGCCTGGGGATCTGCACTCGTTTCAGGCACCTGGCTTTCTCCTAGCCTGTCTCCCACATGTGTTTCTTGGCCAGCCGCTTCAGCTTTGGTCCCATCTGGAGCAGCTCCACATGCCGAGTGCTCTCCTAGCCTACAGATTCGTTCCTTCATCCTTTCAGACTCTTCTGGCTGGGAAATTTGCCCCACACAGACTTCTCCCCATTTCTTACTATCTCAAATCTGCTCAAATTCACTTTTTTATAGGAACCTGACAGAACTTGTGAGAGAGCTCCTGTAAGATCCTGTTTTCATGTGGCCATCTTGGCTCCGCCCCCAGGAAATACTCTTTAAAACAACATATTACCAATGTTATTTTTTCAAAACTCCAGTTATTTCTTACTGTGTGCCCTACCCTACATAGCTTTTTCTCATAACACATAATGAGTTACACATACCAAGCAAAAAAATAAAATAACCATGGCTGACAGCTTATGCAGTCTTCTAGGTCATACTCCATTATATCTCCAAAGCAGGATGAAGGTACATTTGGAAGACTGATTTTTTTTTTCTATTTAAAATATGGAAATCATTATAGGGTTTTTTTTTTCATTGAATAATCCTGGAGTAAAGCCTTATCATGAATAGCGACATATTTTTATGGAATTAGTTTTATCATATATTTGTTCTCCTTTGTTAGATAACATTCAATATTTTAAAAATATATATTTGCAAATTATTTTTATAATTTTCCTTTTCTTCAACTTCCCTGAATATTTGTTTTTTTTTTTAAAGGAAATCATATTTCTATTCCTAGACTTACCTCTTTCTCTTCTATTTACTGGGGTAAGACTACCTAAACTCTTTTTCTCCTGTTGCATGGGAGAAGAAATGCTCTTTTATAGAAAGTTCCTCTCCATGCTATATAAGGTACATTTTTATCAAGGCTTTTCAAAGCATAAACTATGAAACATATCTTGAAGCTTACAGGAAACTTTTAAAATATATGAAGATTCACATATTTTAAAATATCTAAATATAGACTCTCTGTTGGTGAGAGAGCAACCTGCCAACAATTTCAGTGGGAGAAAAAGTTATTTACATGCAAATATCTTGGAAATCATCAATGAAAGAGATAGAAGTGTATAAAACTGCCCAAATATAATTTCTAATTGTATCTTTTTCCCCAGGATCCTGAACTATATCATATCAGTATCTGCATGTGGCTCCCATAAATAGTCTTTTTATTGAATTGAATTTTCCCCATCACTAAATTGACTACTTTATTGTTTTGCCATTAAATTTGCATAAATTTAGTGATCTTCCCTAAAAGAAATTCAAGAATAATAAAACTAGTTTATGAGAAAAAAACATTTTATTTAATAAAAATTTAATTGAAAGGAAAGCTAAATTTTTATATCTGTAGCATTTAGTTAGGGCAGCTGAGTGGCACATTGGGTAGCATGTTGTACCTGAAGACATGAAGACTCATTGTGATTTCAAACTGTTCTGAGATACTTGTTATCTATATTATCCTGGCCAAGTCACTTAACCCTATTTTTCTAAGTTTTCTCATCTGTAAAATGAGCTGGAGAAGGAAATGGCAAACCACCCCAGTGACTTGGGTCTCCCTGAAATTCCTGAACAGCAACAATCATTTAGTTGATCAAAACACACCCATGAGGTCAGAGTAAGAATTCTCTTCATCAACCCCATTCATCTTTCCACAACTTTTTTTTTCCTTTAAGACGTCTCTATTCAGGCAAAACTAAATTCCCATTAAGGTGTTTAAGAATGATCTTGATTCAATATTGTACTAGAAATGTTAGCTTTAGCAATAAGAGAAGAAAAATAAATTGAATGAATTAGAAAAGGCAATGAGGTAACAAAGCTATCTCTCTTTGCAGATGATACGATGATATCTTTAGAGAATCCTAGAAAATCAACTAAAAGAACTACTTGAAATAAATAATTTTAGTAAGTTGGAGGATATAAAATAAACACATGTAAATCATCAACATTTCTATATATTACTAAGAAAACCTAGCAGTAAGAGATAGAATAAGAAAATGTGTACAAACACTGTTGACAATATAAAGTATTTGGGAGTCTGCCTGCCAAGACAAACCCAGGATTGATATGAACACAATTACAAAGCACTTTTCACACAAAGTCAGAACTAAATAATTGGAGAAATATCACTTGCTCATGGTTAGGCCAATCTAATATGATAAAAATGAAAGTATTATCTAAAATAATTTACTTATTCAGTGCCATACTAATCAAACTACCAAAAAATATTTTATAGAGCTAGAAAAGAATAACAACAAAATTCATCTAGAAGAACAAAAAGTCAAGAATGTCAAGGGAATTAATGAAAAGAAATGTAAAGTAAGGTGGTCTAGCAATACCAGATCTAAAACTGCAATTAAAAAACAAACTGTTTGGTGCTGGCTAAGAAATAGAGTGATGGATCAGTAGAATAGGTTAGGTACACAAGACACTGTAGCCAATAACTATAGTACTCTACTATTTGATAAACCCAAAGACTCCAGCCTGTAGAATAAGAACTCACTATTCAACAAAAACTTCTGGGAAAACTGGAAAACTATTTGGCAGAAACTAGGCACAGACCAGCATCTCACACTATATACCAAGATAAGGTCAAAATGGGTACATGATTTAGACATAAAGGGTGATACTCAAAACAAATTAGGAGAGCAAGGAAGAGTTTACTCATCAAATCTATGTAGAATGGAAGAATTTATGACCAACCACAAGATAGAGAACATTACAAAATGCAAAATGGATAATTTTTATCACATTAAATAAAAATAGTTTTGCACACAGCCAATGCAATCAAGATTAGAAGGAAATGAGAAAGCTGGGAAACAATTTTTATAGCCAGGGTCTCTGATAAAGGCCACATTTCTAAAATATATAGAGAACTGAGTCAAATTGATAAGAATACAAGTCATTACCAAATTGATAAATGGTAAAAGCATATGGACAGGCAGTTTTCAGAGGAAGAAATGATAACTGTCCATAGACATATGAAAAAATGTTCAACATCACTATTGACTAGAGAAATGCAAAGCAAAATAACTCAGAGGTACCCCATCATGGCTATCATTTTGGATAATATGACAAAAAGGAAAAATGATAAATGTTGGAGAAGATGGGGAGAAATTGAGACAGTAATGCTTGGTTGGTGGAGTTGTGAACTCATCTAACCATTCTGGAAAGCAATTTGGAATTATGCCCAAAGGGCTATAAAACCAGGAATACCCTTTGACCCAGCAATACCACTATTATGTCTGTATCACAAAGAGATCATCTAAAAGGAACCACATGTGCAAAATTATTTATAGCAGCTCTTATTGTGGTGGCAAATAATTGGAAATTGAGGGGATGCCCATCAATTGGGAAATGGCTGAAGAAGTTGTAGTATATGATGTAATTTTAGTCCATAGAAATGATAAGCAGACAGATTTCAGAAGAACGTGGAAAGTCTTGAATGAACTGATGCTGAGTGAAGTGAGTAGAACCAGGAGAACATTGCTTATAGGAACAGCAACATCATACAATGACTAACTTCAATAGCTTTGGCACTTCTCACCAATGCAATGATCTAAGACTATTCCAAAAGTTTCATGGTAGAAAATGCTATCCACACCCAGAAAAAGGAATATAGAGTCTGAATGCAGATTGAAGCATATTATTTTCTCTTCATTTTTTCTTTCTCCTAGCTTTTCTCTTTTGTTATGATTCTTCTTTCCCAACATGACTAATGTGGAGATACATTTAATATGATTATAGATGTATAGTTTATATCAGATTGCATGCCATCTTGGGAAGGGGGAATGGGACGGGGTGGGAAATAGAACTCAAAATCTTATACAAGTGAATGTTGAAAAGCAAAAAGAAATAAATGAAAAAGAAAAAAAGAATGACTTTGGAAAGAGGAAAATGAGAAAGAAAAATTTTAAAAAAGGATCTATAAAATTTCTATAAAAAACAAGATATCATCAGAGAAAAGAGAACCCTTATACTTCAACTTTAATTCATTGTCCAGAATTCCTATATGAAGACATAGGAATGACAGGAAAAGATAGAAGATAGAAGAAAAACAACAAAAAGTCATTAGACTAGATTTTATTCAGTTGTTCCTGTCTGACTTTTTGATCTTACTTGTGGGCTTGTTTGTTTTAGCAAAGATACTGGAGTTTTTTTTTTGTTGTTGTTGTTTTGTTTTGTTTTGTTTTTTTGCCATTCCCTTCACCAGTTCATTTTCCAGATGGGACACTGAGACAAAAAGATTAAATGGTTTGACCAGGGTGACACAACTAGTAAGTGTCTGAGACCAGATTTGAACTCACAAAGATTAATCCTCCTCTATACACCATGCCATGTAGCTGCCGCTAGACTAGACTGAGGAAATATTGAAGAGGTTTTTTTTTTCTTGTTTATGTTTGTTTTCTGGAAGCAACACTGAAGACATTTTAGAATCAATGTTCAAGGAATAAGAAACAAAATAATATGATGATATCCAACACATCATATGATCTAGTGTGGAGTACTGAATACAAAGCTATCACTGAAGGCAGAAAGATCTACATTCAAGTCTTACTTCTCACAAATACTGATTGTATGACAATAGGCAAGTCATTTAAGCTCTCAATGTTTTAGCATATCTTTAAGATTATGTATTTTAATATGTTAAATGTGTATGATTATTATACTGAAATATAATGTGATATGATGTGGCATAATATGATGGATTACATTTTACTATACTGCAATGTAATATAACAATGATGAAAATTTTAAAACATGAGATATCTGTCTGAATTGGTACAGGATGTTCCAATACATTATGAGTATTTATCATTCCAGTGAAAACACAGTCCCTTTACAAACCAAAGCATGGAGAAGTCCCTCCAATATAATTATTATTGTGATTGTTGTTATTTTATGGAAAAAGATGTGTACTAATAACCACTGATATATTCCTATTTTCTCATCTCTGTAAAATTGTAATCAGAAAAAAATTAACTATGGGTACATCCTTGATGAGAATGTGAGAGGGAGCACAGTGGTTTTAATTAACAAGGTTCTCTAGCATATCATAGTCATATAAGCACATATTTGAATTAAAGATACAGCTTATTTTGATCAATTGTTGACTGTGATATATATATATATGTATAGATACATATACATACACACATGCATACAGATACACACATAAAAATACCCCTACACATAAACATAGAGGCACATACATATATATATACATACATGCATACACATGTACATATATACACATATACATACTATATATCTATCTATGGAGAGAGATGTATATATCTATATATGCATATATCTATCTATATGTCTACATCCATATCTATATCTATATCACCTCTCTCTATATCTATCCATATATGCACATATATACATACACACATATGTATATATATGTGTATATATATACACACATACATGTTTATATGTATGTGTACTCACATACACACACAGAACCTGTCTTTTAAGGTTGCTTTCTCACAAAGTATTAGGCCTTCATGTGTTCAAATTCTCCAAGATTACTTGAACACTGTTAGGACTTAATTGATAAATTAATAATATGTGAGCCATAGAATAGATAGATATATCTGCACCAAAGGATTTTTTATAATATGAAACCTTTATTTTTGTACTTAAAATAATATTTTTCCACTTATATGTAAAAGTAATTTGCAACAATCCTTCTTGTAAGATTTTAAATTCTTTTTTTTCCTTCACTCCCTTCCATCCTCCCTCCCCAAGACAAGACAGCAAGTGATCAGATATCAGATATACTTCTGCAGTCTTGTTAAATTTATTTACACATTAGTCATGTTGTCAATGAAGAATCAGAATAAAAGGGAAAAACCACAATGAAGAAGAAATAAAACAAAAGTGAAAATAGTATGCTTCTATTAGCACTCAGATTCCATAGTTCATTCTCTGCATGTGGATAGCATTTTCCATCATGTATCTTTTGGAATTGTCTTGGATGATTTTATTTCTGAGATGAGCGAAATCTATCATAGTTGATAATCACAAAATGTTGTTACTACATGCAATGTTCTCTTCATTCTTCCTCTTCTGAGTTTGTGTCTTGGTCTTCCCTGTCTCCATAAAAACTTTCTATGGTCAGACTAATTTTTCTGTTGTTTATTTTCTTTTGATCATCTTTTTTCTGGGGGTTGGCTTTCACAGTTGGTGCTGTAGGGTTTTGGTAGCTTATTTGGTGCTGAACTGGGATCCTAATGGTGGCATCTGGCATGTGCTGAGGTCAGGTGAGGTCTTTCTGTGTACCCTGGGGCTTCACTGAAGTGCATGGGGCTATGACCCCTGGAACATTCCAGTTTGCTCTGGGCTGCCCTGAAGCATGTGGATGTCTGACCCCTGGACGATGCCTGTTTTCCTTGGGCTGAGAAGCTCATAGTGGTCCCACTGCTTGAGGATACTTGCCCATCCGGGGTTACACTGAGGCATGTGGTGGTTCTCAGAGCTGGAGTCTGCCTATAGTCCTGATTATGCTAAGGCATATGGGAGGGGTACCGGTTTTGGTGTTTGCCTATTCCACCACACTGGGGCTCAGTATCTCCCACTGGTTTACTGAGGTGTGGCTTGCTACTGGCTTGCTGGGACACTTCCTGTCCTGGAATGCATTCACCTTTTATCAGAGTGAGATGGATCTTTCTTGCCAATTCTTTAAGTCTCCATGTTTAAAAGACTTCTCCACCCCATTTTTTCTGCTAGTTCTACTGTTCTAGGAGGTGTTCTGGGGCTCTATTTTATAGCTCTTTGCAACTGAATATGCAAGAGCTACAATGATTTATTGCTTCCTCTGTCATCTTGTTTTCCAGAAGTGAAAAGTGCAATTCTTCTATCTCTTGCTGCTGGGATTTGTTAGTAATACACAGAAGTGCCAATGATTTATGTGGGCTTATTTTGTATCCTGTGACTTTGCTAAAGTTGGTAATTTTTTCAAGTAGTTTTTTGGTTAATTCTCTAAGTACGTCATCATATCTGCAAAAGGTGATCAGTTTCTTTCCTCATCGCCTATTCTAACTACTTCCATTCCTATTCCTTCTCTAATTACTAATACTAACATTTCTAGCACAATATTGAATAATAGTGGTGATAATGGGCATCCTTGTTTCAACCCTGATCTTACTGGGAATACTTCCAGCTTATTCCCATTACTTATAATGCTTGCTAATGGTTTTAGATAGATACAGCTTGTCATTTTAAGGAAAATTCCATTTATTTCTATGTTCCCTACTGTTTTTAATAAGAATGGGTGCTGTATTTTGTCAAAAGCTTTTTTTTGTATCTATTGAAATAATCATATGATTTCTGCTAGTTTTGTTATTGATGTGGTCAATTATGCTGATAATTTTCATAATATTGAATCAACCCTTCATTCCTGGTATAAAGCCCACCTAATCATAGTGTATTATCTTCATGATAAATTGCTGTAATCTCTTTGCAAGTATTTTATTTAATTATTTTGCACCAATATTCATTAAGGACATTGTTCTGTAATTTTATTTCTCTGTTTTGCCTCTTCCAGTTTTAGGTATCATCACCATATTTGTGTCACAAAAGGAAATTTGTAGTACTCCTTCACCTAATTTTCCAAGTAGTTTATATTGTATTGTAACGAATTGTTCTTTAAATGTTTGGAAGAATGCATTTCTAAATCCATCTGGCCCTGGAGATTTTTTCTTAGGGAGTTTCTTGATGGTTCATTCAATTTCTTTTTTTTAAATGATATTATTTAAGCATTTTATTTCCCTTTCCTTTAACCTGGGCAATTTATGTTTTTGTAAATATTCATCCATTTCACTTACATTGTCAGATTTATTAGCATACAGTTGGGTAAAATAGCTCTTAATTATTGTTTTAATTTCCACTTCATTGTCGGTGAAATCCTTGTTTATTTTTGATACAGCTAGTTTAGTTTTCTTCTTTCTTGTATTTTAATCAATTCAACCAGAGGTTTATCTATATTACTGGTTTTTTCCGTAAAACCAGCTCTTAGTTTTATTTATTAGTTCAAGAGTTTTCTTTCAATTTTATTAATCTCTACTTTGATTTTTCAGAATTTCTAATTAGGTATTTAATTGAGGATTTTGATTTGCTCTTTTTCTAACTTTTTTTTATTTGCATGCCCAGTTAATTGATCTCCTCTTTCTCTATTTTATTCATGAAAGCATTTAGAGATATAAATTTTCCCCTAAGAACTGCTTAGGCTGCATCCTGTAAGTTTTGGTATGTTATCTCATTATTGTAGTTCTCTTTGATGAAATTCTTGATTGTTTCTTTGATTTGGTTGACCCATTCTTTCTTTAGGATTAGATTATTTATTTTCTAATTGTTTTTTAGTTTACTTTTCCATGGCTTTTTACTTTTATTGTAATTTTTATTGCATCATCATATGAAAAGGATGCATTTAATATTTCTGCTTTTGATTGTGATATTTATATGGCCTAGTACAAGGTTAAATTTTGTTTAGGTGCCATGCACCACTGAGGTAAAGCCATATTCCTTTTTATCCCCATTCAGTTTTCTCCATAGGTCAATCATATCAAACTTTTCCAAAATTCTATTCACCTCCTTCCTTAACTTCTTGTTTATTTTGTCATTAAATTTAATTAGTTCTGAGAGGGGGAGTTTGAGGTCCCTCACTAGTATAGTTCTACTATCATTTTTTTCCTGTAACCTCCTTTACTTCTTCACTACGTATTTGGATGTTTTATCGCTTGGTGCATATATATTTAGTATTCATAACACTTCATTGTCTATGTTATCTTTTAGTAAGATATAATTTCCTTCCTCATCTATTTTAATTAGATCTATCTTTGCTTTTGCTTCGCCTGAGATGTGAATTGCTATCCCCTCTTTTTTTTTACTTCAGCTGAAGCATAATACATTCTGTTCCAGCCATTTAACCTTTATTCTACGTGTATCTCTCTGCTTCAAATATGTTTCTTACAAACAGCATTTTGTAGGATTCTATTTTTTTTAATCCACTCTCCTATTCACTTCCATTTTATGGGACAATTCATTTCATTTACATTCATAGTTATGGATTAATAACCATGTATTTCCCTCCACTCAATTCCCCCTGTTTGCATATGTCTCTCTTTTTTCACCCTATCCCTCTACAATAGCATCTTGCTTCTGACCACCACCCCTTTAAGTCTGCCTTACCTTCTACCAGCCCCCCTTCTGTTTCTGCTTCCCCCTCCATCTTCCTCCCTTCTGTATTGCCTTCTATAACCCCCTCAACCTTGCTTTTTCCCCCATTTCCACTCCTTCTTCCACATAGAGAAAGATAATGTTTATACCCAGTTGAGTATATGTTATGCCCTCTTTGATCCAAATCCTATTAGAATAAGTTTCAAACCATGCTCATCCCCTTCCTTCTTTCCCTCTACTGTAACAGTTCTTTTGCCCCTCTTTATGTCATATAATTTACCCTATTCTGCCTCCCTCTTTTCTCTTGTCTCAGTACAATCTTTTTTTTCACCCCTTAATTTTTTTTCATCACATCAAAGTCAACATCAAAGTCAAAGTATTCATGCCTTCTCTTTATACATATTCTTTCTACTGTCCTTATACTCAGAACATTCCTTTGAGCTACAAGTACTTTCTTCCCATGTAGGAATATAAACAGTTTAACCTTATTAAGTCTCTTGTGATTTTCATTTCCTGTTTACTTTTTTATGCTTCTCTTGAATCGTGTATCTGAAGATCAAATTTGTTGTTCAGCTCTGATCTTTACATAAAGAAACTTTCAAAGTCCACTATTTCATTGAATGCCCATCTTTCCCTCAAAAATTTATTCTCAATTTTGTCGTATAGTTGAATTTTAGTTGTAACCCAAGCTCCTTTGCCTTCCAGAATATCATTTCCAGCCATCCTATCCTTTAATCTAGAAGCTTCTAAGTCCTATGTAATGCTGACTGTAGTTCCTTGGTGTTTGAAATTTTTTCTTGCTGCCTGTAGTGTTTTCTCTTTGATGAGATAATTCTGGAATTTGGCTAAAATATTGGCATTTTCGTTTTGGGATCTCTTTCAGGAGGTGATTGATGGATTCCTTCAATGACTATTTTACCCTCTTATTCCAGTTTATCATGAGAGTTTTCTTTGATAATTTCTTGAAAGATGATGTAAGTCTCTTTTTTATATATAATGGCTCTCAGGTAGTCCAATAATACTTAAATTATCTCCCATGGATCTATTTACCAGGTCAGTTGTTCTTCCAATGAGTATTTTACATTTTCTGATTTTTTTTCATTGTTTTGATTTTGTTTGACTGATCATTGATATCTCATAGAGTCATTAGCTTCTGGCTGCTCATTTCTAAATTTTAAGGAATTGTTTTCTCCAGTTTCCTTTTATACCTTCTTTTCACTTTGGCCGATTCTACATTTAAAGGAATTATTTTCTTCAGTCAATTCTTTGTGCTTCCTTTTCTAAGTTGTTGACCCTTTTTGTCCCCATAATCTCTTTCATAGCCTCTCATTTTTTCCCCCAATTTTACTTCTACTTCTCTTACTTGATATTTAAAATCCCCTTTCAGATCTTTCAAGAAGACCTTTTGGACTTGGGACCAATTTGTATTTCCCTTTGAGGCTTCACAGGTAGGGAGAGTGTCATTGTTTTCCTCTTCTGAGTTTCTGTTTTTATCTTCCTGTTGCCATAGTAGCTTTTTTTGCTCAGGGCTCTTTCTGGTTTCTTTGCTCATTATTTTTTTAAGTTGAGCTGTGTTCCTAATGTCGGTGTGGGGGATGCTGTCCCACTCTTCCTGTTTTGGGTGCTCCTGATCACTGACTTTCTGCCCCTGGGCCTCAGGTGCTGGTAGCTTGCCCACTGCACAGTGGTGGCCTGGCCTAGTTGTGCCTGTTTTCCCTGAGTTCAAGGTCTGGCAATTTGCCTTCTATGCTGGGGTTGGATGCTTCACAGCTGGCCTGCTATGCCACTAGCCTGCTGAGCCTGGATCTAAGGGTCTTGGTTGATGACCTATGCTGTCGTTAAGAGCCTCCCACTGTCTTACCCAGACACTGCCTGCAAAGAGCTGCAGTCCCTTTTTTTCAGAGGGGAGAAGGCAGGGCAGTTGGGGTTAAGTGACTTGCCAAAGGTCACACAGCAATTAAGTGTGTCAAGTGTCTGAGGCTGGATTTGAACTCAGGATCTCCTGACTCCAGGGCCGGTGTTCCATTCACTGCACCAGCTAGCTACCCCTGCACTCTCTTTTTACCCAAGTGAGACAGAACTTTTCTGAATTTCTTCTAAGTTATCTTAAGCTGCAAAATTATTTCACTCCATCTTTTCGTGGCTTCTGTTGCTCCAAAATTTGTTTAGAGACCTGATTTAACATTGTTTCCAAGGGAAACTGGGAAGAGCTCAGACAACTTCCTAGCTTCTCTCTACCATCTTGGCTCTGTCTCCCTCCCACAGGCATTTGACACTACCAAGGAGGATTTCTGATGGAACATCCAAACCAAAGAGAGATATTATATGGTTTCAAAGGCATGTGTGCATACAGAGGGTGCTGTTACACCTCACTGGTCTGCTGTGTACTTCTTTGGAGAGACAGGGTGAATCAGCATTAAAGGGCATCTGCAATGTCTGCCAGGGCACTTGACACATCTATCATATATACCGATGTTTAGATTATGAAGTCTGAAGCTTCTTTTGATTATGGATGAATTGTTGTCGCTATGATCAAACTCTGGTGTTTAGGATTCATAATCACTCAAAACAGTTTGGTTTCATTATCCACAGTGATAAAACTGAGTGGATGATAAAATTTATATTGAATAGATGGTATTACGCCATTGGATGAACAGTCTATAGACCAAAGTTTTCAATAAATGTATCTTGACCATGACAATGATATAGACCCAGCATTGAACAAGACAGTGTATTAGATTGTCTTTAGAAATTTTTATATTACCATTGCAATTACCATACCTAAAGGATAATCATCTTGCACAGTAAGATTATTCCATTTATGTTATATCAATAAGAATCATGGAATTCCACCATTTCTGAAGAATTGAAGATCATTCAAATAATAAAGGGTCACATGATAGATGTGTGCACATGTATTATTAATCAGGAATTGTGTAGAAATAACTTAAAGGATGTCATTAGTGAGATGTGTGACAGGAATTATACAGCATTTCAGTGAGAATGGAGTGAAAAATAATTGATGCTAGGTTTTTCTTATTCAGTGGAATTTGTGTGATATTAAGAAGATGAAGCTGCTCAACATATGATGTGAAACTGTAGAAGTGGATTTTTTGGAAGGAGTGGTCAAATTATGACATGGGATGGTTAGGTATAATAGTTAGGATTCAATTTCATTGTTAGAGAGTTCTCACCCCATTGAGATCACTTATCCACAGAAGCAGCCAAGTTCTAGTCAGACCCTGGTTTTCTGTCATTTCTTCATCAAAAATTAGAGCAAGGAGAGTAGAAATAAGTAGAATAGAGAACTGGTTGTGGAATTCACTGGTTTATATTTTAATTGAATATTTATACTATCAATGTCAATTTAATAATTCAGGAAATGCAATATTCAAAATATAGATTCATTTAAAATTTTGTTGTTCATTAAAGTTTTTCCTCCTCATTACTTGTTTATTCCTTGTGATATGAAAAAGACGAAATCATCACATGTGTTTTCATTTAATTGTGCTAGAGGAAGACTTGTAGTGGAAATGCTTATACATTTTCAGGAGCAGTGCGTATATTGCAGTTGGCAATTTTCAGACCTTTAGACTTTTATACAAAGATTAATTTTTAAAATGTTATACTGGAATCAATAGTTGGCTTCAAAGTCATGGTGAAGTTGGTTAAAGTAGGTCCTGCCCTATGATGCATTAGACTTGTTACCCTAAGAAAGTTACATTATCTCTCAGTGCCCGATGCAACTAAGACCATATGTTGTAGAGCCATTGCCTATGTGCGCTAATAGAGAGAATTTCCTCACTAGAAATTCCTTCAACCAATGAAATTACAGGTCCAGTTTTAAAAAAAAAAGTGCAGCTGCTATAGATTTGTTACAAAACTGTCCAGTCCCTGATGGATAATGAACTATTCTCCACCAGTTAGACTTCCTGTTTACAATACTCAATTAATACATCTGGCTGACTTTAATTGCATTAGCTTTGTCGCACCAGAGGTGGCATAACTTTCATGTGAGATAATTAGGTTTGCTCAATTTAAACAGACACATTAATGCAGCTCAGCAAGGCTCAATTAAATCTGTTTTCAAAGCAAAATCACAGTGTGAAGCATTATGGGTAACACTATGCAAATAGCCATATTGGCAGAGGAACCGATGTGGGGTTACAGCAGTGCCTATTGGCAGAGAGTAAACTACTTCATTTGGGTTGCCAAGGCTAAAACAGGAAGACCTGTATTGTGATTTCTCTTTCTCAGGGCTTATCAAAGTGGGACAGCTGTTGCACTAGTCAAAGAAATTGATTTATCCCTTCATTTAAAAAAAAAGCGATTTCTTTCAAATTTCATTTTTATCTAAGTCTATTGTCTCACCCTCTAAACTCAGTTTTTCTGTTTCTCAGATGACAGCCAAACTCAACCATTCTTCCAATGACTCTCCCATCTCAAATAGGTATTTCCATTTGAAGTGAGGTAGGCCAGACACTACTATCATGTTTAAATTAAATATCACCATTTTTAATTCTAAGCTAGTTAGCAATGAATGATGTCTTGAGTCCTAATGTGGCACTTTATGTTTGAGTCATGCTTCTCAAAACAGCAATTGTGTTATTTTCATTCAATATATAAATTTGATTGAAAATTCCTTCTATATGCCAACATTAGAAGAGTGAATAATATTTTGAAATTAACCTTCTGATTTCCATTCAAGTTCACATCACAAGATGCTGACACTATACAGAACTTTGAGAAATATTACCCAAGGTAAGACGTTTAATTATCCTGAAGTTATATTCTGTTTCAGAATGTGGCTTCAAAGAGTCACAGAGAATAAAGAATTCTAAACACCATTATAAGTGCTAAATATCCTTTATGTGTCTGAAATATAGATTTCTGTAGATAGTAGTACACAAACTGTAGTAGGAAGGCCAAATTTATGATCTCAAAAAGGATCATAAAAATATCTGAATGGTTTGAAATCGTTGGGTATACAGAATTCTCCAAGCAGAAGGCATCAAAAAATTTATTCAGGGCCCAGAGCAACAAAT
>JAQQSZ010000336.1:5831-20787 GCA_028646595.1 Phalanger gymnotis | reverse complement strand
GTTGGCATGTTTACCGGCCACGGCGATGGCCGCTTCCGAGGAGCCGCCGAAGTAGAGGGGAATATGCGGCTTTTGCAGCGGGCGAATCGCCGACCACGCCTGTTCAGCCTGATAAAAATCATTGGCGATATCTACCGGCTGTTCGGCGGTCCACACCTTGCGGACGGTCTCAAGGAAGGCATCGGTACGCGCATAGCGCTGGTCGTGATCGAGGTAATCGCCGTCGCGGCGCTGCTCGGCGTCATTGCCGCCGCTGATGATATGCACCGCCAGACGGCCGCCCAGCAGGTGTTCAAGGGTAGCGAACTTACGCGCGGCGAGGGTTGGCGAGACAAAACCGGGACGATGGGCCAACAGGAAGCCGATCTTTTGCGTCGACAGGCCCGCCAGCGCGGTCACCAGAAAGCCATCGGGTTGATCGGACCAGTGCCCCACCAGAAGGCGGTCAAACCCGGCAGCCTCGTGGGTTTGCGCGAAACGCAAGATGTAATCGCGGTCAAAAACCGGACCGACCGGGGCGATGGTTTCCGACGACAGGCGGTGGCCGATCATGCCGAGAAACTGAATGCTCATGCAGAACTCCTTGTAGCAGGATAATGAGTGGACCGCTGCGGCGGCGCGTTTTCATTACCCTATACACGGGCTCTTAATGAACAAAATGCATTTTTATCATATCTTAATATGCGAGATAAGCATTGATAAAAATTGTATCTAGGTTTCAGTCAGATACGTTCAGTTGCTGAACGACTTTGCCGGCGAAAAAAGTCATCGGCTGGCTCAGATTAGCCAGATTCTGCGCGTGAACCAACCACAGATGCACCGCGGGCTGGAAGTCAGCGAGGGTCAGCACGGCGACGTCATCGCGCCACGGGCTGGCGGCCAGCGCGGCGCGCGGCACCAGGCCAAGCCCCAGCCCCTGCGCCACGAGGCTGATTTGCAGCTGGGCACCCGCGGTCTCGACATTCAGCGCTAAGCGCAGCCCCTGGGACTGCAACTCGCGGATCAGCCCCGCCCGCAGGCCGCAGCCGTCGGGATTGAGCACCCAGCCTTTTTCCGCGCAGTCGCGCAGCGCTCCGGCGTGCAGGCGCCAGCTTTTCGCCGCTATCACCACGATATCCAGCGGGCACAGCAGCCTTCCGCTGTAGCCTTCGGCAAAGCGTTGCTGCTCAGGCCCCATCGCCAGCACCCCGTCCAGCTCGACGCTCTCGAGGCGCTTTTGCAGCAGACCGCTCCAGCCGCAGGTCACCTGCGGCTGGAGAGCGGGAAACTGCTGGCGCAGCGCGGCCAGCGCCGGCTGCAGGGCAATTTCCGCCACGCTCTGCGGCACGCCGAGACGCAGAATACCGTGTGGTTCCGCTTCGGGGTCGAGCAGGCCGTACAGCTTTTTGGTCTCCCGCTTGATGCTCAAACACTGCTCGTAAACCCGGTGCCCGGCGGCGGTCAGGGTGAGCGGCCGGGTCTGACGCTCCAGCAGCGTCACGTCGAGGGTTTGTTCCAGACGCTGCAGACGCCGGGTAATCGCTGATTGGGTAATACCAAGATATTCTGCGGCCTGGTTAAGCGAGGAAAACTGCACGGTGGCCAGCAGTGCGTCAATGTCGTCGATGCGCATAGCGTCCTTAAAGCCTGGCCCATCAGAGCTATTTTGCTTGCCATTTTGAACCTGGGCAGTGCTCAGACAAAACTCATAGAGTTTTGAACGCCTTCAGGGCGGCCCGAAGGGGGAGCGTAGCGAATAATCCTCACGTACTACGTGTACGCTCCGGTTCTTCCGCGCTGGCCGTGTTCAAACTGTCTGCGCCAATGACGCTTGATGGGTAGGCTATCAATGTGATTTTTGCATATTAATATATGCGGAAATTGCATTTTAATTATATTAACGCCTTTGCTAGCGTAAAGACCAGTCCCGACAACAGGAAGCGACCATGACCGCACCGCGAGTGGAAAAATTACGCCAGTTTATTCAAGACCTTGATGCACTGCATCGCGAGTTCGCCGACGAGAAGGCCCTGCTCGACGCCGTGGCCGTGCGCCTGGCCGCGCTGGTGAAAAAAGATGACTGGCTGCCGGAAGAGTACACCCTGCCGCATCCCCACCACTATCAGCAGTACCTGCTGCATGTTGACTCCGGACAGCGTTTCTCCATTGTCAGCTTCGTCTGGGGCCCGGGGCAATCGACGCCGATTCACGACCATCGGGTGTGGGGCGCCATCGGCATGCTGCGCGGCGCGGAGGAGAATCAGCGCTACCGCCTGGACGAGCGCGGCCAGCCGGTGGTCAGCGGCGTTGCTGAACGCCTTTCCCCAGGCGAGGTGGAAAAAGTCTCTTCCCGCGACGGTGATATTCACCGGGTGAGCAACGCCCTGGCGGATAGCGTCTCGATCAGTATTCACGTTTACGGCGGCAATATCGGCGGCGTCAGGCGCGCGGTTTATACCCCGGAAGGCCTCGTCAAACCATTTGTCTCCGGTTACTCCAACCGCCACTTACCCAATATCTGGGATCTCTCAAAGGATAATTAATATGCCCACCTGCTCTTATCGTCCGGCCGCACAGCTGCGCCAGGCGCTGCTTGACGGCGCCGAGCTGGCGCTGATCGACGTTCGCGAAGAAGCCGACTTTGCCCGCAGCCATCCGCTGTTTGCCGCCAATCTGCCGCTCAGCAAGCTGGAGCTGGACATTTTTCGGCGCGTACCGCGCCTGACGACGCCGATTACCGTCTATGACGGCGGCGAGGGCCTGGCAGAGCGAGCCGTCGAGCGTCTACAGAGCTGGGGCTACGAAAATGTCGCCCTGCTGGAAGGCGGCCTGCCGGGCTGGCAGCGCAGCGGCGGGGAACTGTTTCAGGACGTCAATTCGCCGAGCAAAGCGTTCGGCGAGCTGGTGGAGAGCGAGCGGCATACCCCCTCGCTGAGCGCCGGGGAAGTGAAAGCGCTGCTCGATAGCCCACAGGAGGTAGTGGTGGTCGACGCGCGCCGTTTCGATGAGTATCACACCATGAATATTCCCGGCAGCATCAGCGTGCCCGGCGGGGAGCTGGCGCTGCGCATTGAGGGGTTGGTTCCGTCATCGCAGGCGACGGTGATCGTCAACTGCGCCGGGCGCACGCGCAGCATTATCGGCACGCAGTCGCTGCGCAATGCCGGTTTGCCCAACCCGGTCTACGCGCTGCGCAACGGCACCATCGGCTGGACCTTAGCCGGGTTTGACCTTGAGCGCGCCCAGCAGCGGCGCTACGACGCCGATTTTCGCGCCCCAGCCGAACGCGCGGCGACGGTGAGACAGCTGGCGGAGCGCGCCGGAGTCACCTTTATCGATAGCCCCACCCTTCAGCGCTGGCTGCGGCAGCCCGCACGCACCACCTATCTGTTCGACGTCCGGAGTCCGGAAGAGTATGCCGCGGGCCATCTGCCGCAGAGCGTCAGCGCGCCCGGCGGGCAGCTGGTGCAGGAGACCGACCATTTCGCCAGCGTGCGCGGGGCGCGCATTGTGCTGGTTGCCGATGACGAGATACGCGCGCCGATAACGGCGTCCTGGCTGGCGCAGATGGGCTGGGAGGTGGCGGTCTTACGCGATGCGCGCGCGGAAGATTTTAGCGAGCGCGGTACCCCCGCAGGCCGCGTACCGCCTGGTCCGCAGGCGGAGGAGATCTCTGCGCAGCAGCTGGCGGAACAGCTGCGGGAACCGGGCACCGTGGTACTGGATTTCACCACCAGCGCCAACTATGTCGCCCGGCACATTCCCGGCGCTTACTGGCTGATACGTTCGCAGCTGCGCCAGGCGCTGGAGGTTATCCCTTCCGCCGAACGTTACGTTGTCACCTGCGGCAGCAGCCTGCTGGCCCGCTATGCAGTGCCTGAGGTGGCGGCGTTAACCGGTAAACCGGTGCGACTGCTGAGCGGCGGCACTCTGGCGTGGATTGACGCCGGGCTTGCGCTCGAGCACGGCGAGACGCATCTGGCGACGCCGCGCAGCGATCGCTATCAGCGCCCGTATGAAGGTACCGATAACTCCCCCGCGGCAATGCAGGCCTACCTCGACTGGGAGTTCGGCCTGGTTGAACAGCTCAAGCGCGATGGCACGCACGGGTTTACGGTGTTGTGAATTTCCCCGCTCGCGCTGCGCTTAGCGGGGCTAAGGGCTCACCACCGTCGGCCATACCGTAGCCCGGACAGATGCGCAGCATCGCCTCCGGGAAATTATGCCACTCTGCGCTCTAATCCCGGGGGCGGCGCAAAGCGCCTGCCCGGGCTACGGGTCCACAGCCATCTGCGGTCCAGTAGCTCGGGGAAGGGACGCAATCAGATCTCCGGCGTATTTTTAAAGCCCATCAGCATCAGCATCGGCTCCTGCTGCGCGCCCGCCGGGTCGAAATGATAGCGATTGCCCTGGCGGTCGCCGCCGATATACCACGAAATCTCGGTTTTGCCTTCCGCCAGCGCCTTGCGCACCGCTTTATCGACATCCACCATCCGGTATTCGCGTTTGGAATTGAGATACAACGACGCCTGTGAGCTGTAGTTGCAGGGTGGACGATGATTCCAGGTCACGCTGCTGGCGCTCCAGTCATTGTTCGCCGGATAGAAGAAGATCTGATCCGCGCCGTTGGTCTCCACTTTACCGCCGTAGATCCGCAGCTGATATTTAAACAGCGAGGCGTCCTGGTCCTGCGGCAGCGGCGGGATAGGAAATTTCACCAGCGTCATGGTTTCCGGGTTATGCGTCCGCCCGCCGTTTTGCCAGTTATCGCTCACCACCAGGTTTTCCGGTGCGGCGTGGGCAACCGTCGGCTCGGTGCTGTCCACCAGCGCATTCTCCTTCGCCGTAGTGAAGCGATACGGCACCGCGCTGCCGCAGTCGATCCCCTTGTTCATGCAGCGCTCGGTCATATAGTGCGCCCCTTCCACCGTCCAGCCGTTCATAAAATCCGCGTGCGCCGTATAGATACTGCCCCAGCGCTCTTCGCGCTTATCGCCGTCCATAACCGGATCCAGTGAAAGCTGAATTTTTGCGGTATCCAGCGAGGTTATCTGCGGCAGAACGTAGGCAACGTTCATATTTACCGTCGGGATTTTCACCGGATAATCGCTCGGACAGGCGCCGTTGACATCATATGCCGCGTTACTGTGCCCGTGAGCCGGCTTCAGGTTGACGCCATCCCAGCAGTTGGGGAACTGAATACCGATATTAAACTGTACCGCATCGCCGCCTTTACGCAGTCCACAGACCTCCCCTGCCTGGTTGCTGTAGCCTTTCCCGTTGGCGCACAAAAACGTAATCCGCGAGCTGGGGGCCGAGCCATGATGGTCTCCCGCCAGCAGTTCGAGACCCGCCGGGAACGGTTGCAGCGGATACTGTTCCACTTTGCTGGTCTGATAGTAGGTTTTTTGATACGCCGGCGTCACCACCTGACCATCCGGCAGCTTCATTGACGGCACCCAGTAGGCGGAACTGTCGGCCTTGTTATCGCAGGTGGTTTCCGGCTGGTCGCGCAGGGTTTGATAGGTGGAAACCGCATCGGTATGGGTATTACCAAAAAAATCATGCCACATGGCCTGATTCGGTTTGCCGAACATCATGATGGCGTCATCGCCCAACGTGTGGTGATATGCGCAGACCACATGGGCCTGCGGGCCAGCATGAGCGGAAAACGCGCTGGCGGCCAGCAGCGGTGCGAAACATACAGCGAACGGGTTCAATTTCATTTTGCAATCCTCCTTGTTTGAAGGAGTGCAGAGATAGCAAACGACCGCCGATGTTACACATCATCAAACATCATTTCGTCTCACCAGGCTCGCGCATGATCCATGAATACTGAAATGATTTCGGCGCCGGAAAATGCGTACGCCGGCGATACGACCCCAGCAGTTGCGGCGTACAGTAGGTACAGCTCCCCAGCCACTCCATGTTTTCATCCGGCACGCCCGCCTCGCGCAGCAGGAGACGCGCAAAGGCTCGCAGATCGAACCAAAAATTGTCGTCACCGGTCGCTTTCGCCTGTTCACCCTCCGACGCCGCCTGATGGGGCAGGAAAAGCTGCTGCCGATGGCGTTTTGCCAGTTCGCCGGCGGGCATCGCCAGCAGCGCCTGGTAGAAGTCGCGGGTGACTTCATAGCAGCAGGCATGAATATGCGGCCCGCTCACCACCACCAGATCTTGCGGGTCGACGTGATAACGCTGAAACAGCGCGAGGCTATTGTCGATAATTCCGCTGGCCGCGCCGCGCCAGCCTGCGTGTACGCTGCAGACATAGCGCCCGTCTTGCGACGCCATCAGCAGCGGCAGACAGTCGGCGGTCACCACGCCCATCTTCTGCCCGCTGACGGCGGTAAACATCGCATCGGCGTGGGGTCGCTCCGCCTGCGGCGCGCGATACTCATGCACGATATTGCTGTGAACCAGTTTAACCGGCGCCATTTCGCTATAGGGAAAGGCGGCGGTTTCATGAACGTCGAGAAAGGCGTAGCGGATACCGGGGATATCGCTTAGTAAGCGGGATGTAAAAGACATGATGCTCGGAAGAATCAATGGATGATGATTTAACCTATGCCAAAGTGGATAGATGCGCAAGGTGGATTCCCGGGCTACCAGCCCGGTAGCCCGGGCAAGGCGCGGCTTTATCGCGCCGCCCCGGGAATCAGCGAAAATGCTCAGGCCAGCGCCGCGCGCTTTTGTCGGCTCATCAGCCAGAATACCGCCGCCCCCGCCAGCAGAATACCGGGAGCAGAGGCGGCCATCACGCCCACGGTTCCGGTGCCCAGCGCCAGCATTTTGCCCGCCAGCAGCGGGCCGCTCATCGCGCCGAGACGGCCGATCGCCACCGCCGTGCCTACGCCGGTGGCGCGGATTTCGGTGCGATAGAACAGCGGAGCCAGCGCGTAAAGCACGCTCTGTCCGCCGGTGGCAAACAGTCCGGCGACAAAGCCGGAGAAGAGCATTGCGGTCAGCGAGGACGCGGTCCCCAGCGCCAGCAGCGACGCCAGCATGCCGGTATAGATCAGCAGCGACATCCACAGCGGGCTGAGCTTATCCATCAGCGCCCCTAGCAGCAGCGTGCCGCAGGCGGCGCCAAACTGCAGGACAAACATCACTCCCGCCGCCTCGCTGGCGCTGAACCCCTGGCCGACTAGCAGCATCGGCAGCCAGTTGATCAGCATATAGACCACCAGCAGCGTGAAAAAATAGCACAGCCACAGCAGCAGCGTGGCGGTAGCATTGCCCGGCGCGAGGAGCGTGCGCAGCGGCACGCCCTGCGCGCTGCGCTGAAACACCGGCGATTCCGGCAGCCAGCGCAGCAGCAGCGGCACCAGCAGCAGCGGAACGATACCGCCGACCCAGAACACCGTTTGCCAGGCGGCGGCGAGGCCGAAAAAGCCCAGCGCCGCCGCCAGCGCCGCGCCAATGGGCACGCCGCAATACATCAGGCTGACCGCCCTGCCGCGAAAGCGCGGACCGGCGGCTTCCGAGGTGAGCGCAATCAGATTCGGCAGCGCCGCGCCCAGGCCGACGCCGGTCAGCAGTCGCGCCAGCAGCAGCGTCGGATAATTCCACGCCAGCGCGGTAGCGATTGAGAACAGGCCGAAGAGCAGCACCGAACCCAGCAGAATTCGCTTGCGGCCATAGCGATCCGCCAGCATGCCGCCCACCAGCGCGCCGGGCAGCAGGCCGAGGATCCCGGCGCTGAAGATCCAGCCCATCTGCATTTTATCCAGCGCGAACGCCTGCGCCATGCCGACGGCGGCGATCCCCGCCGCCTGCAGATCCAGCCCTTCCATCAGAGCCACCATAAAACAGAGCCCGACGGTTAACATCAGGCGCGAATTGCTTGCAGTCGTTGTTTGGGTCATAGGGTACCTTTGCGATATCCGGACAAGCGGAGCAGATGAATGGCGGCTGATACGTTGCCAGCCGCGCGTTGCTTTTATTGATGACGATTGAGCAGATCCAGCGCGACGTCGACGATCATATCCTCCTGACCGCCCACCATCCGTCGCTTGCCGAGTTCGACGAGAATATCCACCGCGCTCAGGCCGTAGCGCCCGGCGGCTACTTCGCTGTGGCGCAGAAAGCTGGAGTAAACCCCGGCATAGCCCAGCGCCAGCGTTTCGCGGTCAACCCGCACCGGGCGGTCCTGCAGCGGGCGCACCAGCTCATCGGCGGCATTCATCAGAGCGTACAGATCGGTACCGTGATTCCAGCCGAGCTTGTCGGCGGCGGCGATAAACACCTCCAGCGGCGCGTTGCCCGCCCCGGCCCCCATCCCCGCCAGGCTGGCGTCGATACGGTCGCAGCCCTCTTCCACCGCGACGATGGAGTTGGCCACGCCGAGGCTCAGGTTATGGTGCGCGTGCATCCCGGTGGCGGTTTCCGGCTTCAGTACCGCCTTGAGGGCGCGGAAACGATCGCGGATATCGTTCATATTCATCGCTCCGCCGGAATCGACCACGTAAATACAGGTCGCGCCGTAGGACTCCATCTTCAAGGCCTGCTGCGCCAGCTGCTCCGGAGTGGTCATATGGCTCATCATCAGAAAACCCACGGTGTCCATGCCCAGTTCGCGGGCAAAGGCGATATGCTGCGCGGAAACATCCGCCTCGGTGCAGTGGGTCGCCACCCGCACTACCCGCGCTCCGGCCTGATAGGCGTTTTTCAGATCGTGCAGCGTGCCGATGCCGGGCAACAATAAAGTGGCGATTTTCGCCTGGCTGACCGACTCCGCCGCCGCTTCAATCCACTCCAGGTCGCTGTGCGCGCCGAAGCCGTAGTTAAAACTGGAACCCTGCAGCCCGTCGCCGTGGGCCACTTCTATCGAATCGACGCCCGCGCTGTCCAGCGCCCGTGCAATCTGGCGCACATTGTCGAGCGAGTACTGATGGCGAATCGCGTGCATCCCGTCGCGCAGGGTCACGTCTGAGATATAGAGTTTTTTACCATTCATGCTGCTTCTCCCGCCGTGTCGTTCATCGCCTGGGCCATTTTCTCCGCCGTCGCCAGCGCCGCCGATGTCATAATGTCGAGGTTGCCCGCGTAGGCGGGCAAATAGTGCGCCGCCCCTTCAACCTCAAGGTAAACCGCCGTTTTCAGGCCGGAGAAGCGGCCGACCCCCGGCAGGTTTACCGGTTTATCATCCGGGATGACCTCAAACTGCACCTGCTGCTTCAGGCGATACCCTGGCACATAAGCCTGCACCGCCGCCGCCATCTCGGCGATCGACGCGGCAATTTCCTGCTGCGACGCCGCTTCGCTCAGGACATACACGGTATCGCGCATCATCAGCGGCGGCTCCGCCGGGTTCAGCACGATAATCGCTTTACCTTTCGCCGCCCCGCCGACTTTCTCGATGGCCTGCGAGGTGGTCTCGGTGAACTCATCAATGTTAGCGCGCGTCCCCGGCCCGGCGGATTTGCTGGCAATCGAGGCGATGATCTCCGCATAGTGGACCTTCGCCACCCGGGAGACCGCCGCCACCATCGGGATCGTCGCCTGGCCGCCGCAGGTGACCATATTGACGTTGCCCTCGGCAAGGTTGGCCTCGAGGTTAACCACCGGCACGCAATACGGGCCGATGGCCGCCGGGGTCAGGTCAATAACGCGGATCCCCGGTTTAGCTTCGCGCAACGCGGCATCGTTTTTTACGTGCGCCCCGGCGCTGGTGGCGTCAAAAACAAAATCGATATCGGCGAATTCGGCCATCCGCATCAGGCCGCCAACGCCCTCGTGCGTGGTGGCGACGCCCATGCGCCGGGCGCGGGCAAGGCCGTCTGATTCCGGGTCAATGCCGACCATTACCGCCATCTCCAGATGCTGCCCGTGGCGCAGTATTTTGATCATTAAATCGGTGCCGATATTACCGGAGCCGATAATGGCGACTTTACGTTTACTCATCACTCTCTTCCTCTTTGGCGACAAAGGTCGCCGCCACTGAACCTATACCGTCGATATGGGCGGCAAAACGATCGCCGGCGTTAATCGCCACCATCGGGCCTAACGCTCCGGTCAGCACGATATCGCCCGCCCGCAGCGGCTCGCCGAGGCTGGCCATTTTGCGCGCCAGCCACACCGCCGCGTTCAGCGGGTGGCCAAGACATTCGCTGCCCCGCCCGCTGGAGACCTCCTCCTCATTACGGGTCATGCGCATCGCGCAATTTTTCAGGTCCAGCCCGTCCGGACGCCGCGCCGGGCTGCCCAGCACGTAAACGCCGCAGGAGGCGTTATCGGCGACCGTGTCGACGAAGCCAATCGACCAGTCGCGTATACGGCTGCCGACCACTTCCAGCGCCGGCAGTACCCAGTCGATGGCGGCGTAAAGCTCATCAAAGGTAGTATCGGTATGCGGCAGATCGCGTTTCAGCAGCAGGGCGATTTCGGCCTCCACCTTCGGCTGCAGCACCCTGGAGAACGGGACCTCGGCGTTATCGCCATAGCACATATCGGCAAATAGAGTGCCGAAGTCCGGCTGGTCAACGCCCAACTGCTGCTGCACTTTCGGGTGGGTCAGTCCCACCTTGCGCCCCACCACCCGGCGGCCGTTCGCCACGTGGTGCTGCACGTTCATCCGCTGGATGGCGTAGGCCGCTTCCGCGTTGTCAACGCCAAGCGTATCGCGCAGCGGTTCAATGGCCTGACCGCGCGTTTCGGCATCGCGCAGCCGCTGCGCCAGTTGTTCAAGAGATAAAGTTGTCATCAGGATTCCTCAGGGACGCGCCAGAAAGTCGAGCACCAGCTGGTTAAAGCTCTCCGCGTGCTCCCACTGAGCCCAGTGGCCGCAGTCGCGATAGATATGCAGCTCGGAACCGTTAATGCCCGCCAGCAGGCGCAGCCCGGCGTCCATCGGCACGAAGCGATCGTTACGCCCCCAGACGATCAGGGTTTGCGCGCGGATTTCGCCAAGACGCGGGCTAAAATCCGGGAACTGTTTCGGGTTGGCTTCCAGGCTTTTGACGAAGTTATCCAGATGTTCCCTGCGCGACAGCATATTGTTGAGGCGCGCGTCGAACAGGGCTTCGGTCAGATCGCGAGTATCGAAGACAAAGATGTTCATCATCTTTTTCAGGTTTTCGATGGTCGGCTCACGGTAGAGGCCGTTCAGCAGCTTGATGCCTTCCGTCGGCATCGGCGTAAACAGGCTCATGCCGCCGGTTCCGCCGCCCATCAGCACCAGTTTGCCGACGCGCTCCGGCCAGGTCAGGGTGAATGCCACCGCGCTGTGGCCGCCCATCGAGTTGCCCAGCAGATGCACCTTGCTGATATCCAGCTGGTCAATCACGCTTTTCAGCACCCTGGCGTTCAGGTCGGAACGCGAGCCGCGGTTGACGATAGAATCGCTTTTTCCCCAGCCGGGGCAGTCCAGCAGAATGACCCGGTAGCCCGCCTCCACCAGCGGGTCGATATTGCGGCTAAAGTTGGCCCAGCCAGTGGCGCCGGGGCCGGAGCCGTGCAGCAGGACCACGGTTTCATCCCCCTGGCCGCAGTCGTTAAAATGGATGCGTAATGTCTCTCCGTTCTCCTCAACGTTGAGGAAACGGCTGGTGGCGGCTTCGGTTTGCGGTTGGTAGCTCATCATCTTCTCCCGTTAATTCAGTTCTGCGCGGCGGCGCTCAGCGAGCCAAACCCGGCAATCCACTCGGGGATTGGTCGGTAATAGCGGCCTTCGCAGCGCCAGCGGCCAAATGCGGATAGCGCGGCAAAAGCGGCCACCCAGGTTTTAATTTCGTGCGTTGATTTCCCGGCCATCGCCGACAGCTCTTCGTTACTGACGGCGTCCAGCTCCGTCAGCCGCCCCTGCTCCAGCAGGCTCATAAAGCGGGTATCCCAGACCGGATTGAGCGGATAGAGCGAGTTCTGGTCATCGATAAACTGCTTCGCCGCGCTAATGACCCGCTGCTGGCGCAATTCACGCTCGTCCGGTGGCAGCTGCCTGCCGCTGCCCAGCAGCCGGTCGCGCATATGGGCATCGGCCTTCGCCAGCTCCGGTACCGGCGGCTGATGCGACAGGCCGCCGGAGCCGAGAATTAATACCCGCTTATTGAGGGTGGTTAGAAAGCGGCCAATGGCTTCGCCCAGCATGCGGGTACGCTGAAAGCCCGGCAGCGGCGAGGCGACGCCGTTAATAAACACCGGCAGAACCGGCAGCCTGTCGAGCCCGCCGAGCAGGAACTCCAGCGGCTGCGCAAAGCCGTGGTCCACCTGCATGCAGTAGGAGACCGCCAGATCGATACCGTCCTTGATCACCGCGTGGGCGCAGGCCTCCGCCAGCGCCGTCGGCACCGGCAAAACGCCGCTGGCGCTGCTGAAGTCGCCGATAGAGGTCGCTCCGATGCCTAAACAAAACGGCGGCATCACATCGTAGAAAAAACCGTTGTAGTGATCGGGGGCAAACAGCACCACCAGCTCCGGGTCGAAGGCGGCAATGCGCGCCCGCGCGTCGGCGATGGTGCCGTTCACTTCGTCCAGCACCGCCTGTTCCGGGTCAACGTAGCCCACTAGCGGGGTATGCGAGAGGCAATGAAGATACGCATTCATATCAGGCCACCTGTTCAATCGTCGTTGCTGCCTGCGTGGCGGCCAGCTGCATCTTGCGTGCCAGCGCGTCGAGCTTTTTGCTCAGGGTTTGCGGGATGGCCACGGTGGCGACGAAGCGGTCCGGACGCACCACGGCGATGGCGGTATCGTGCTGCGCGAACCAGCTTTTCAGGCGGTTTTGCGTATCACCGAGGCGGATGACGCCGGGCACGTTGTCCTGATCGCAATGAATCTGTACTTCTGGCACCACCTGGATAAACCGCACGCCGACGGCGCGCCAGCGGGCTATCTGCTCATCGTTAAGCCCCCACAGCGGGTTGCTGCCCCAGGCGATGATGGCAAAGTTCGCGCCCATCACCTCATCCAGCAGCGTCACCTGACCGCCCTCCAGCGTGACCTTCGGCTGGATAAACATTTTGCCTACCGGGGACGTTTTGCCTTCGCCTTCCGCCAGCAGCGCGCCTTCGCGATACTGCGGCATCGGCTTGAAGCGCATTTCCAGGAAGTAGCGTTTAACCGGCGGCAGATAGTTGAGCAGCCACGAAATACCGTCGCGCACCGCGCCGTGCCAGCGTTTCGGCGGCGCCAGCACGTTGCCGGCGGTCACCGACAGGTCGATCATCGCTTTGGCATGATCGCGCCGTTCCTGCTGGTAGCTGTCGAGCAGCGCCTCGCCAGCTTTGCCCCTCACCACCAGCGCCAGCTTCCACCCCAGGTTAAAGGCGTCGCGCATGCCGCTGTTATAGCCTTGCCCCTGCCAGACCGGCATGATGTGCGCGGCGTCGCCCGCCAGCAGCACGCGATCGACGCGAAAGCGTTCGGCGATGCGCGCGTTATGGGTGTAGACGCGCTGGCGGATCGGCTCGACGTTGTCCGGGTCCGGTAGCACCTTGCTCAGTAGCTGGCGCATCTTGTGCGGCTCGCTGAGCTGGGCTTCGGTTTCGCCGGGCATCACCATAAATTCAAAGCGCCGTACCCCGTGCGGCAGCGCGGCTGACACGTACGGACGCACCGGATCGCAGCACAGATAGACGTGCGGCGTCGCCAGCGGGTCGTTGGCAATATCGATAACAATCCACTGATTCGGCGCGGTTTTACCTTCGAAGGGGATATTGAGCGTGCGGCGAATCAGGCTCGCTCCGCCGTCGCAGGCCACCAGCCAGTCGGCGCGCACGGTTTCATGTTCGCCGGCGCTGCCTTTGAGATTCAACGTGACGTTGTCACTATTTTGGCTAAAAGCCTCCACTTCACGGGAAAACAGGCAACGCACGTGGGGGAAGCGGCTAAGGCCTTCGTACAGCACCCCATCAACCTGCGGCTGAATAAACGCGTTGCGCCGCGACCAGCCAAACTCGTCGGTCATCGGTTGAATATCGGCAAAGCAGCGCCCTTTCGGCGTCATGAAGCGCATCGCGTGCCACGGCGTGGTATGCGGCAATACCTTGTCCACCAGGCCCACCGCCTGCATTGCCCGCAGCGACTCATCGTCAATACCGATGGCGCGGGGATAGTCGATCAGCGACTCAAGCTTCTCAATCAGCAGGACGCTCACGCCCATCTGCCCGAGGTAGTTGGCGATGGTCAGGCCAACCGGACCGGCGCCGACAATCGCGACCTGGGCGGTGTGCTGTACGGCCGGTTGAATATCAGGATTAGATGTTGTCATTTTCAAAACCTCACGCTTCGAACGCATTGCCAACATTGCAGAAGAATCAATGCGGGCAACTTGTTAACCAAATGTGAATATATTTTTATAGTGAGGTCAGTATAGGGGCGATGATTTGCGCTACAATCAAAACATCACATAACGTGCACCAGGTGCACATTATTGTTTAATATGATTTTTACAGAGGAAGCATGGACCAAAATTCGTCGGCGGATTACAAAACGGTACGCGGTTTAAGCCGCGGGTTATTGTTATTAAATTTGTTAAATAAATTCGACGGAGGCGCGACGGTCGGCACCCTGGCCGAGTTTAGCGGCCTGCACCGCACCACCGTCAGGCGGCTACTGGAAACGCTACAGAACGAGGGTTACGTGCGCCGCAGCCGCTCCGATGACAGCTTCCGGTTGACGATTAAAGTGCGTCAGTTAAGTGAGGGATTTCGTGACGAACATTGGATTTCTGCCCTCGCCACGCCGCTGCTTGGCGAGCTGCTGCGGGAGGTTTTATGGCCCACCGATATCACGACTCTGGACGTCGATGCGATGGTCGTGCGCGAAACTACTCACCGCTTCAGCCGCCTCTCCTTCCACCGCGCGATGGTCGGCCGCCGCCTGCCGCTGCTGCTGACCGCCTCCGGATTGACCTGGCTGGCCTTCGCCCCGGAACATGAACGAAGCCCGATCGTTGAGATGCTGGCCGCCAGGCCGGAAGCGGAGTATCAGCTGGCGCGCGAGCCGGAGAAGCTGGTCGCCATCCTCGAACGCACCC
>JAQQSZ010000335.1:0-20791 GCA_028646595.1 Phalanger gymnotis | reverse complement strand
CTCGCCTTTTTTCCCCTCCACTTTTTTTTTCTTCTCTCTTTTGTATTTGTTGTTGAGTTCTGTTTTTTTTTTTGATTCTGTTTTGTCTTTCTCATGAGTCATGAGAAAATGTATAAATTAATTCAATGCCTAGTTATACCTGGAAGTTATATGGGACTCTATGCCTTTTGGGGAGGGAGCGGGGGAGGGAGGGAAGAAAATCTGGAACCCAAAATTATGTAATACTGTTTGTTGCAATCTAAAAATAAAAAAAAACTTTATTAATTTAAAGTAATCAAAATTATCCATTTTATGCTTCCCAGTAGTATTTGTTGCTTATTCATAAATAGTTCTCGTATCCATGCATCTGATAGGTCGTATGTTCCACGTTCTTCTAATTTTGTTATATCTCTCTTTATATCTAGATCATGTATCTATTTTGACCTTATATTGGTAAAGGATGTAAGATATTGGCCTATGCCCAATTTCTGCCAGAAAACTTTCTAGCTTTCTCAACAATTTTTAACCTAATAATGAATTCTTATCCCCAAAGCTTAATCTTTACATTTGCCAAACACAAGGTTATTATAATCATTTGCTACTGTGTATTGTATGTCTACTCTGTTCTACTGATCTCCCTTTCTATTTCTTAGCCAATACCAAATAGTTTTGATAATTACTGCTTTATAGTATAGTTTAAAATCTGGTGCTTTTAAACCTTCTTTCTGCTTTTAAGGAGATCTTTTGTTCAGTGAATCTTTGAACATCTTTTACCTTTTGGCCTACTCTGTTTTTTGTGGTGTTATTTCTTCAGTATTTTTTGTGCCTCCTTTACCAAGCTGTTGGGTTTTTTTACATGATTTTCTTCCATCCCTATCGTTTCTCTTCCCAGTTTTTTCTTCTCTCTCTCTCTTATTTGATTTTAAAAATTCTTTTTGAATTTTTTCCATGACCTGAGACCAATTTATATTTTCTTTGAAGCTTGAGATATAACAGTTTTTACTTTGTTGTCTTCTGAGTTTATGTTTTGATCTTCGCTATCACTATAATAACCTTCTATGGTCAGGATCTTTTTCTGCTGTTTGCTCATTTTCCAAGCTATTTCTTGACTTTTAACTATGCTAAAGTGGGGCTCTGATTCCAGATTGGAGGAAGCACTGCCCCAAGATTCATGGTTTTTGTGTAGATTTTTTAGGAGATAATTCTGGGGATCTGTAATTTTTCAGTTCTTCTAAGGTGGTATGATCTAGAAAGAGGTATGTTTCCTGCTCTCCTGGTCTGTGCTCTTGTCTATGAACAAGCAAAAGTATTCTTTTCCACCCTGGAATGATGACCAGTGTCTCAACTTCCCTGCAGCCACCAGCCCTGGTGTGCTAGTGCTCCTCTTCACCCTGGGACTGAGACCCAGGACTGTGACCCTGATCCAAATATGGACAATACAACAAAGTCCTGCCTCCTGTAATCTCCTTATGACCTATTACCCAACCCCCTTATACCTGTAGGTTGAGATGTCTGGAAGCCACCACTGCCACCATTGATTCAGGTGGCCCCAAAGTCTCATTGCTGGTTTGCTGGGGCAAGTCTGCACTAGACTCTTCTCTACTTTGACAATGGTGCAACAGACCTTTTCTGCTGACCTTCTAAGTTGTCTTGAGCAGGAAAATTGTCCTTTTGTGGGTTCTGACACTCCAGAGTTTGTTTTGAGGTATTATTTAATGGTATTTGGATGGATTTTGGGGAAAGCTCAGGTGAATCCCTGCCTTCTTTCTGTCTTATTGGCTTTGCCTGTATTTCTCATTTTTAAATGTGTGTTTCTAGTAAATAGAATATGGCCAAATTTTGCTTTTTAATCCACTCTTCTATCTGTTTCTATTTTATGGATGAGTTCATCCAATTAACATACAAAATTGTAATTATCTATTATGTCTTTCCTACTATCCTATTTTTCCTCTCAGTTATTCTTTTCACCTTCTCTTTTACCCTATCCCACCTCACACATCTGTTTTACTTTTAACCACTACCTCCTTACTCTGTACACTTTTAAAGAATCCCTCCATTATCCTATTCCCCCATCCTCCTACTTCTTGATCTATATATCACTCTAAAAATCCCTCCCTAATCCTATCCCCTTGCCCTCCTATTTCTTTATGAATTTAGAAGACTTACATACCCTGCTAGATGTATATGTTATTCCTTTTTAACCCAATTCTGATAAGAATAAGGTTCTAGCAACACCAACTCTCCATCTCTTCCTACTTCTATTTTACCTCTCTTTACTCAATTTTATTTTTTAGAATTAACCTGTCATACTCAACCCAAACCTTAAAATTCTTAAGAGTGCAGATACCGTTTTCTCATATAAGGAGTAAATAGTTTTATCTTATTGAGTACCTTATAGTTGGTCTTTAATGTTTACCCTATGTTTCTCCTGGATGTTATATGTCAAATTTTCCATTGAGTTCTGGTCTTTTGTTACAAATACCTGAGAGTTTTTCAATTCACCAAATGTCCTTTTTTCCACTCAGTAGTATACTAAGCTTTGCTGGGTAAGTTATTCTTGGTTGCCCATCCAGCTCCTTTGTTCTTTGAAATATGTTACAAGCCCTTTGGTCTTTCACAGTAGAAGCTGCTAAATCTCGTGTAATCCTAACTGTAGTTCCACAATATTAAATTGTTTTGTTCTTGTTGCTTGTTGTATTTTCTCCTTAATCTGGGAACTTCAAAACTTGAATATGATGTTCCCATGAGTTTTTATCTTGAGATCTGTTTTAAGTACTGTTTGGATTTTGTTTTTATTTATATTTTACCCTCTCATTCTAGAACTTCAGGAAAATTTCCCATTTCTTGCAATATTGTATCTAGACTCATTTTTAAAATCATAACTTTCAAGTAGTCCGATAATTCTTATATTGTCTCTCCTTGATCTGTTCTCTAGATCAGTAGTTTTTCTAAAGAGATGTTTCACAATCTCTTCTATTTTTTTCATTCTTTTGATTTTGTTTTATTATTTCTTCATGTCTTATAATATTATTAGCATCTCCTCGCCCACTTCTAGTTTTTGAGGAGTTATTTTCTTTCTTAAGTTTTTAGATTACTTTTTCCAATTAGTTAACTTTCTTTTCATATTTTCTTACCTTAGAATGTTCTTATTTTTTTCCCTAAATCTTCCTCAATCTCTCATTTGATTTCTGAAGTCTTTTTAAATTTCTTCCAAGAACTCTTTTTTGAGGGGGATTATGACCATTTGACAACTTTCTTTGAAGAAGTGGCTTTTTTAACTTCACTATCTTCTTCTGGGTGAACCCAGACCTCTCTCCCTTTGGTGACTATCTATGGTCAGTTTCTTCCTCCTTTGCTGAGTCATTTTTTTAAAGTGGCTTATTATTATACTTGGTTTCTTGTCCCAAGGTTTGTGGGAGAGTGATGCCTCAGGTTTCAAATTTTTGTACTGTTGTTTTTTAAGCATCGTCTGTGAGCCTAATCCCAGGCACTCCTCTATAGCCTGAATCACAGCTTGGGTCCCCAGCCACATTGTCATAGCTAATGCTCTTGCTCCCTGTGGTCCTCCCTCTGGCTGACTGCAAACTTCTGGTCTCTGCTCTGCCCTGGAGCTAAAACAAGGGACACCACTCTCTTGCAAGTGCTTACAGGAGCAGGGTTCCAGCTTCTCTGCTACTGCACTCACTAGGTATATGTCCTTGTTCCTTTTCACCCACAGCTGTAGCCCAAGACCATATCTGGTCAGCATAACGGCCTGGAAGAGTGGGGCAGTGAAAGGTCCTTCAATCTTCCCTTATTTAACTGTCTGACTCTCACCTTGTCTGTGAGGTGGAAGTTTCTCAAGCTGAAGCTGCTGCCTGATCCACCTGCCTCCAAGGCTTGTTTGTTGATTCAGGAGTCTTCCTAAAGGTGTTAGTACTTCAATCAGGCCAAACTTCTGGAGTCTTTCCTGAGGTCCTCTTAGTTGTCTTAAAAGGACAACTGCTTACTCTGACTTTAAATTATTTCTGTTGCTCAAAGTGCACTTTGAGGTGATGTTTTATCTTGTTAGAGAAATTCGGAGAGCGCTGTATTTCCTGTTTTTCTTCCACCATTGTCCCAGAATCCTGTCCATGCCAGACTCTTTATGACCTCATTTGGATTTTCTTGGCAAAGATACTGGAATGGTTTGTCATTTCCTTCTCCATCTCATTTTACAAATAAGGAAACTGAGGCAAACAGGGTTAAGAAACTTGTCCAGGGTCACACAGCTAGTGTTTGAGGCTGAATTTGAACTCAGGTCTTCCTAATTCAAGCCAAGTGCTTTATCTACTATGCTACCTAGCTACCCTATAAATCTTTTTTTTTAACTTTTAACCTATTCTGTGTACCCTCGCTCAAATATCTTTCTTTTTCTAAATAATATTTTATTTTCCCCACTTACATATGAAAACTATTTTTAACATTCACTTTTTTAAAATTTTGGGTTCCAAATTCTATCTCTCTTTTCCTCCCTTCCCATTCTCTGAGGTGGTAAGCAATATGAGATAGGTTATTCATGTGAAATCATGTAAAACATCTTCCTATATTAGTCATTTTGTGCAAGAAAATTTGAACCAAAAAATGCAAAACAATATGCTTTGGTCTGTGTTGAGACTCCATCAATTCTTTCTCTGTAGGCAAATATTTTCTATTTATCATAAATTCTTGGGAATTGTCTTGAATCACTACATGGCTGAGAGTACCTCATTCATCCACAATTCTTCATTATACAATATTGTTCTTACTGTGTACAATGTCCTCTGCTCTTCACCAGTTCATGTAAGTCTTTCCAGGTTTTTGTGAAATCATTCTATTGATCATATATTTTTTTCCCAATTTTGATTATCATTTATTTTAGTTTCCAACATTCACTTCCACAAGATTTTGAGTTCCAAATTTTTCCTTTTCTGTCTCCTCCCCCCACCCCAAAACAGTGTGCATTCTGATTATCCCTTCCCCCATCTGCCCTCCCTTCTATCACACCCACCCTTCTCTTATTGTCTTCCCTTCCATTTTCTTGTAGGGCGAGATAAATTTCTATACTCCAATGCCTGTATATCTGATTTCCAAGTTGCATGTAAAAACAACTTTTAACATTTGTTTTTAAAACTATGAGTTCCATATTCTCTCTCTGTCTCCCTCCCTCCCCACCTACCCTCATTGAGAAGGGAAACAATTCAATATTGGTTATACATGTGTAGTCATGCAAAATACTTCTATAACAGTCATGTTTTGAAAGACTATATTTCCCTCCATCCTATCCTGCCTTCCCATTTATTCTATTCTCTCCTTTGACCTGGTCCCTCCTCAAAAGTGTTTGCTTCTGATTACCCCCTCCTCCCATTTGCCTTCCCTTTTATCACCCCCACTCTTATGCCCTTCCCCCTGCTTTCCTGTAGGGTAAGATAGATTTTCATACCCAATTGAATGTGTATGTTATTTCCTTCTTAAGGCAAATCCAATGAGAATAAGATTCACTCATTCCCTCTCACATCTACCCTCTTCCCCTCCATTGTAAAAGCTTTTTCTTGCCTCTTTTATTTGAGATAATTTACTCCATTCTACCTCTCCCTTTCTTCTTCTCCTAGTACATTCCTCTCTCACCTTTTAATTTTATTTTTATATATCATCCCTTTGTATTCAGCTCAGCTCACCCTGTGCACTTGCACTCTCCCTCTCTCTCTCTCTCTCTCTCTCTCTCTCTCTCTCTCTCTCTCTCCATATATGTGTATATTTGCATACATATAAATACATATATGTATATATACATATATATATATATGTATATTCCCTCTAACTACCCTAAAACTGAGTAAGATCTCATGAGTTACAAATATCATCTTTCCATGTAGGAATGTAAGCAGTTAAACTTTAATAAGTCCCTTATGATTTCTCTTTCCTGTTTCTTTTCATGCTTCTCTTGATTATTGTTGAAAGGCAAATTTTCTATTCAGTTCTGTTCTTTTCATCAAGAATGCTTGAAAGTCCTCTATTTCACTGAAAAAATTTTCCCATACTCAGTTTAGCTGGGCAGTTGATTCTTGGTTTTAATCCTAGCTCCTTTGACTTTCAGAATATCATAATCCAAGCCCTCTGATCCCTTAACATAGAAGCTGCTAGATCTTGTATTTTTCTGATTGTGTTTCCACAATACTTGAATTTTTTCTTTCTTGCCACTTGTAATATTTTCTCCCTGACCTTGGAACTCTGGAATTTGGCTATAACATTCCAAGGAGTTTTCCTTTTGGGAATCTCTTTCCACAGGTAATTGGTGGATTCTTTCAATATCTGTACTTGTTGACCTTCCTGTCTTGGGCTGGAAATTTGTTTCACTCTGTCATTCTGTGGATTCTGCTGCTCTAGAATTTGTTTAGACTCATTTTTTTGCAGGTATTTAGAAGGATTTGAGAGAGAGCTCAAGCAAGTCCCTGCTTTTACTCTGCCATCTTGGCTCTGCCCCCTGCTGAAGTATCTCTCAAAGCACCAATAGAGATCATGTCACTTTTTATGTCCAAAGTCTTCAACTTTGTGCAATTTCTTACTTCATACAGAATAAACTACAAAATCCTTATTGTAGCATTCATTATTTTTTTTAAATCTTCTGTCCCCAACCTACCTTTCTCATTTTTTTCTCACTAGTATCTTTCACATACCCTGTGCTCTGTCAAACATTACATTCCCCAAACCTGCTCTGGGCTCTTCCACCTTTTTTCCCTTTTTTACGCATTATTTCTAAGTTAAATGTATTATTTTCCATCCTAAAGCAAAAACAAAACAAAACAAAAAAACCTACCTATCTTTCTAGGACCAGCTTAAATGTCACTTTTTTCATGAAATGTTTCTGGATCATCAAGCTAGAGATAATTAGAAGATTGGATTAAATGAACAGTAGATCCATTTTAGTTATAGGTCTATGTTTATATGGTTCTATGATGTAATCATTATAAAATCACTTTGGTCATACTTTCTACTTTCATTATTTAGAGGAGCACACTCATGTTTGCTTGTAAGAGAGAGTTCAGTGAATATTTTAAATAGGTATCAATTTCTGATTTTTTTATTACCAAGACATATTCCATTTTTTCTTTTTGGAAATCATCATATGATATTTATGTTCAACACTTAGGAAAAAAAGCTGTGGCAGAAAATCTATCTTCCCAAATAGTTTAAATGTTATGGGTGCAAAAGTTAAGGATGTTCCCACTGCAGCATTTTTAAAATATTCTGCTTGGCATCTAATCTCAAGTTCCAGAGCTGAGAAATTAATATAGCAAGATAACGCCTTATTCCAGTGCTCCACCCAAAGCTGCTAATTATTAAGGTTCAAAAGATTTCCTCTGCAGATTTTCCAGAGCTTTAAATGTTGCTACCACTTGGGATGATACAACCATTTCCTTTATTTACGGGAAGTGTTGCTAAGACAGGGCTCTCATTCCAAACATGATACTTTGCTTGGGCAAGATAGGGGAAAAGAAAACACCCATGATTTTTGGCAGATAGCATCTGAATAATTATGAAACAGTGTTACCTGAAATAGTGGTAAGGATTACAAGATGAGCAACTCGTGAATCTGGGGAAAAGAACAGTTGTAAGATCATTATTGTTCCTAAACATCTTGTATTATTAAAAAAAAAATTTTCTTCAGTATACTTCCATTTGAAATTCATATACACCCTACTTGTCAAGACCCCCCTCTTAGATTAGCTTCATCATCATCATCATCATCATCATCATCAGTGAATGTGAAAGACACTATAGTAGGTCTTGTTTCAGAAAGTTGTCTAATCACTAGCATATCAAAAATTATCTATTTGAAGTTGGAAGGGACTATAAAGGTCATTGAATTTAATCGCTTCATTTTAAAAAAGGAAATAAAAGGCCAGAGGAGTTAAGTGACTTGGCCAGGGTTACTTAGTAAATCTCTAAGGCAGGATTTGAAACTATAATTTCCTGATTCTATGAGCAACATTTTATTCCCTATATCATACTGCCAAGTACGATAGCAGTACCCTGGTTTGAGAGGGTTATTTAAGAAAGATCGTAAGGATGATCCAGGGAGTTCCATGATAAAAAAAAATCACTGTTAATAACAGATACCAGCATCTGATTTTTTCCAAACCCGACCATTTATCTTCACAACTATACACAAGAGAATGTTTATATTAATGATAAGAGGGAAGCAATCATTTATACTCTTTGAAAGAGTAGGTCATGTTTTTCTTTAAGTAAAAGCATATTGATGAATGTACTATTTAGATACACAACCCACGCCTATCTGTTCTCTGGGAAGTCTTGGGCTTAGTTCAGGGTAGGGGTTCTTAACCTGTGGCCCTTGAATTTGTGGGGGTTTTAATTTTTAAGTTTGATAATTTTATTTCAGTTTAATTGATTTCCTATGTAACTTGTATTTTATGCATTTAAAAACAATATTTCGAGAAAGGATCCAGAGGCTTTACCAGATTGCCAAAAGAGTCCATGATTTGAAAAAGAATAAGAAAATCTGTTTTAGGGGTTCCCATATTATTCACTTATAAATGAATGAAAATGCATTCATTAAGTATTTGCCATGTTCAAAGCTGATTGTACACTGAATGTAGCCTCTAAAGTTGAGAAGCAAAAAAATTTGGATTGATTCTCTCTTGCTTGTGCTAATTTTGGCCTAACAATGAACACTGAGAAAACACTGGTGCTCTTCCAGTCAGTACCACACCATCCATCCATGGAATCATCAGTTATAGCAAATGGAGAAGTTTTGAATACTTTGAATAAGTTCATTTATCTTAGCAGTATGCTTTCCAGGAATGTACACATTGATAATGAGGTTGATACATGGCATTGCCAGAGCTAGCTCAGTGTTTGGGAGGCTCGGAAGGAAACAGTAGGAGAAAAGAAGTATTAGACTGACAACCAAACTGAAGGTCTACAGAGACATTGTGCTGACCTCATTGTTGTATGCCTGTGAAACCTGAACAGTTCACCAGTACCATGCCAGGAAACTGAATTATTTATATTTGAATTGTCTTAGGAAGATTATGAAGATTACCTGGTAGGATAAGATACCAGACATGGAGGCTCTTTCTCAAACTAAACTGCCAAGTTTTCGAACTCTGCTGCAGAGTGTAACCCTCATGGGATGCCACATTGTTTGAATGCCAAACTTATGCTTACCTACAAAACTATCTTATGGAGAACTCATACAGGGCAAGCACTCACATGGTAGTCAGTAAAACCAATACAAGGCACACTCAAAGTCCCTCTTAAGAACTTCGGAATTGATTACATGACATGGGAGACCCTGCACAGGATCACTCAGCATGGCATGCCCACATCAGAGGAGGTGTTGCACTCTATGAGCATACCAGAATTGAAACAGCTCAAAGGAAACACAGGATGTGCAAATTTAGAGAAAATTCGATGCTAAATGTCCATAGGGACTATTTGTGCACCACCTGTGGTAGAGCATTCTGAGCTCCTTTTGGTCTGACCAGCCACAGTCAGAGAAAGTGGAACTTGACTCCAACATAGTGATATCATTTTGGTCCTCTTCAAGAGCAAAGGACAACAATCAACCAACCATCTATGTATCTGTGTTTAAAGCACTGCTATTGCTAAGTCCTAGACATACAAATAATACAGCAAGACAGCCTCTGGTTTAAAAGAGCTTACATCCTAATAATGTGATAGTCTAACATGCATGATCACATGGGAAGTAGCAAAGACAGGATTATAACAAAGCAGGAGGATTGAAGGGAGTCTGGTTTTGGATCTCTAAAACTGAGGCAATGGTGAGTTTTGACCATATATACAGATTAAACTTTGTGAGGAAAGATTTTTAAGTGGCTCAGATGTCTTACTGTCTTTAAAGATGATGCTAATAGAAACAGAACCTTATTTGTGAAATAATCAGTGTAACACATTTAAAAGTAATTACTGAAGACAATTTGTACATATAAAAATATTAGTCTTATCCTATTCCTCAAGGTAAAAAAAAAATTCTTACTCAAGCTAAAAGTTGCCTAAGGTAATGAAGAGTTTGGATAGAGTTATTTAAAAAATCCATCTAGATATATTGAAAAGTAATTGAGAGTGTTTTGAATTAAATATGTGTTCAGGAATCAGATGAGTGTAGATGTTTATAGGCAAAGAGAATCAGTTCTAGTTAGCACAATGCCTGACACATTGTCAACCCTTAATAAATACTTGTTGACTGAATGAATGACTGACAGATCAAGTGCTATAATTTAAAAGGTTAAGAGACTGCTAAATATATTTGATCAATGCTTCCCAAAAGTCAATCAGTCAATAAGTATTTAAGTGTTTACTATTTGTCAGGCACTGTCTGAAGTGCTAAGTGCTACTGATAAGAAGAGGCAAAAGCATGATCCCTGCCCTCAAGGAGATTACATTTTAATTATAGAGACAACAAAAGCAAATGACTATGTATATAAAATATATTTAGAGCAGATAGAATGTAATCTCAGAGGAAAGACACCAGCCTGGGAGCTGGGAGGTGGTGATAAGAGGTAAGGAAGAAGGTGGAGAAAAGCCTCTTGATCTTCCTTTTCCTGTTCTCTATCTTGTCAGTGTCCATCCTAAATTATGGATGTCCACTATGTTGGTGGAGAGATATTACAGTTGTGTACCCACCAAAACATGCTGATGTCCTAATTTTGTGTCTTTTAAGTATAGGTAAGGCATTATGTCAAAAATATAAGAAAAGATCCCATTGCTTTGGTGATGGAGGTTATTATTATTGTTATTATTTTGAATGATTAATCAATGGGCCTGAACTCTTATAAGAGAGAAAGCAACAGGCCTGAATAAATATATGCTATCATTAATAGGATATACTTATTTGTTGAAAAGAATTACTAGAGCTTTTTCCTCCTCACCCGAATCATAGCCACTTGAATGTATTGAGATATCAGGACAATGGTATGTAGCTTAAAGCAGGGCATCAAGAGGTCAAAGACACAGAACCAAGCAAAGAGGATACTTTGATGACAGGGTTATAGGATGTGTTCACAAATTTTATTATATTCTTTGATGAGGGTTAACTACACATTTTGAAGAGGGACTACCTCTTGTAGTCTCCACATAAACATCACCCTTGAAATGTGAAATCATGAATTACATCATAGAATATTGAAACTTTGAGTTTTAGATAGGAAAACAGCTTATTGATATGTATATGAGTATATAATGTTGCATGTATGTGTATATATATGTGTGTGTGTGTGTGTGTGTATACACATACATGCAACTTTTGGGTCACACTTAGGAACTTCACTTATTCAGTTCATGGAAAATTAAATGGACCTCATTACACTTGCCTCACTTTTATATGAGTTTATAGGCTTAGAATCACATTTTTTTCTTCAGGTGCCCAACAGGTGGTGCTAGGCAGTAATGTAATGCGTTTTCATTTTGACTTACTTGCCTATTTCAGCCAGCTGATTTTTGAAAGCAGCTGTAAATGTTCCACTCTTATTCTAACAATCAGACAAAAGCTGGTAAAAAGTTAAGTTCAGTTGAATAATGTTATTTATTTTTCATGGCTCCACAACAAAATCATAAAGTCACAGTCTTTATTATAGTTAATTTCATGTGCTCTGTGATACTTTCTCTATACACAAAAATATACTGAAATATAGTCCCTGTCATCAGTGGATATTATGCCATGTTAATATACATATATATGCTAAATTATCTTGCAAATAAGAATGATATTCATGGAATTAACATACAATATATTCTGACATATTTTCGTCCCTTTTGTTAAAGATAAATGATGAATTTCTGCTTCTGATAACCCATAGAAATCATATTATCATTGAAAATGTAGAGCTGATGTGGAAATTATTGTTACTTGCAAAGGTCTTGTTATGGATAGTTTGCGCCTCTAAAGATTTAATTATGTTTATTCAACATCTGAAAGACAAGCCTTATTCATCAATTTAAATGAAAAACTGCAAGAGATTTAGATTAATTTTGTGGTTGGTATTGGATAAGCATGGGGATCTTTTTACCAATTAAAGCATTATTAAAATGAAAACTGCCAATTTGTCCAAAAAGAAATGATTTTCAGCACAGCCTCTGTTAAATATTACTCACATTTAACAACCACGTTCAGTTAACAGCATAATAAGATTGTACTCTTCTATTATAACTTTTCAGAGAAGCTAAGAACATCTTCAATGATATTTCCTGATGAGAATTAACTCAGTGGAATGTGTTAGAGATTGGCTAATGAAGCATCTTTTATGGAAAAATTTACTAGGACTTTTAAAGAAGGTTTGATAGTAACTATTTTTCTATGGCTTCTAAAATTTCTAAAGCTTTCAATCCTGCTGTTACCTTTCTAGACTCTTCACTTGAAACTTTTAACTAAAACCATTGCCCCTCCTCAGTTATTCAGGGCTTCAGACATCTGTCATTCAGTAGAAAAGTCCAATTTAACACCCCATGGACAAGAAATTAATAATGTTATACCAGTCATTATGCTAAGTGCTAGGAATAAAAATATAAGCAGAAATAAAGACAGCCTCTGCTTTCAAAGAACTTAACTTACATTGGGGAAACAAAACACATAAAAGGAAGCTGAAGTAAAGGTACCCAACAGAATGGTAGCACACGGGCATGGTAGAAAAAATTTAGAGCGAAAGCCTACAGAGCAGTAAGATATGGCTGGCCTGTAGGCCCCCCTGAATGTAGATTCAGGGAAGAGCCATCCAATCAGAGGGAGAATATGCAGGTGTGAAGAATACTTTCAATGTATAAATTCCAGGCCTGGAGTGAGTTTCTAGGCTGAAGAAGTTTCTGGGGCATGATAGAAAAGGTCTACAGTATAGCTTGGAGATTTCTAGGAGTCAAGGCATTGGAGTTCTAATCCCTATTTCTTTGTGTTCAACAACGGCAAGTTTTTGTTTATGGACTCTCAATTTTTCTGTCAATAAAATTAAGATCAGACTACTTACCATTCCTACTTCACAGGGCTGTTGTGAGAATAAGGGAAGATAACATGTTTGAAAATGCTTTGCAATATATAAAGTGCTATACTAATTTAAGCTTTTATTTCCATGATGATTTTGAATCAAATTGATCAGCCAGGGTCTCTTCATTCAGCAGCATAAATCACAAAGACTGAGCAACATGTGCCTAGCGATCATTTACCCTGATCAATTATACTAATCTAGAACCAATCTAAAACTGATTGGGTCAGTGGAATTAAGTGGTTATAGCTCCATGCTATATATATATAGCATGTATATAGTAGCTCCATATATATGCTATATACGTAGCACATATAGTAGCTCCATGCCACTATATACAACATATAAAATATATATACACAGAGGCTTTGTCTATATTTATAGTTTAATAATATTTGTTCTAAAGAGCTAATATAGTACTTCAAAATATACAACTATCTTTACTTAGTATTATTTTATAAAAGTATTTATTTTTCTTTCTTCATACCAAATTGATTGTTATTTCTACTTTTTAAATACTTCTTGCATTCCATTTTCCTCTCCTTAGTATTCCCACTGCTACCACTCCCTTGTACCCATTGAGGTCATCTTTCTAACTAAGATTATTACAATAACACTCAAACTAGCCTCCCTGCTTCTACTCTCCCCTCTCCAGTCCATCCTTCTTCACACAGCTGCCAAAGGAATATTCAAAATGCATTGATCTGATATGTTGCTCCCTTTAAAAAAAAAAAACCTTCAGTGGCTACCTGCCAGATGAAATATAAACTCCTTAAACTGACACTCAAAGCTTTCTATAATCTGGTTCCAAATTGTCTTTTCACTCTGACTTTATGGTACTCCTAGCCTTGTGTTCTCTAACTAAACAACTTTTCATCAGTCCTCGGTCATGTTTGTTCTCTCCTACCTCCATTAATTTTACATGCCATATCCTGCAACCCCTTCACACCATGCCTAAACTGGACTCCTTTCCCAATCTTAACCATTGAAATCATGTTTTTCCTTCAATTTCCAACTTAGATGTCACCTCTCTTATGATGATTTCTGTAACTGTTCAGGTATAACCAATGTTTTTTGCCCTTAATACTTCATGCCACTCTCTCATGAATTTAGTTAACTGGTTTTTTTTACAGTTTTTAAATTCTCATTGTCCTTCCTATATTAAAGTATAAGCTCATTGAGGCCAGAGATTATATAGCTTTTCATCTTTCTATCTTCAGTGCCTAATTCAGTGCATGGTACATTTGTAGAATATAGAACAAATACATGTTAAATTCAATTCAATTTTTCTCTTTCAATTCAATAAAAAATCTTTATTAGGCACTGTACTAGTTGTTGGGGAATCAAAGACAAAAGAAAATCCTGTCCATAAAAAGCTTACATTCTAGTGGTACCCTAGTAGTACCACCGACTATAAGAAGCTTTTCCTGATTTTTTCAGCTGCTAGTGTCCTCTCTAAAAAACAATCAGTATATTTATCTTGTATATACTTACATATTTGCAATTGTATTAATTTATAGACTGTAAGCTTCTTGAGGACAAGGACTATTTCATATCTCTATATATCCAGATAATTGCATAATGCATAGGACATGATAAATATTTGTTGCTTGGTTGATCATATTCACCTCCCAGGTAATCTGTCTTCTGAATACTGTCCTTTAAAAATAAATTTTTGGAAGTTATTACAATCTCTGAGAAGTGGAGTCTCTTTCCTATGTCTATATCTGTTATATATAACAAAAGAAAATTATGAAAAAGTTGGAAGAACATGCTTAAACATCTGAATTAATTATTGAGTATTTAAGACAGATTTCATTTCATATTTATATAGTCAAAAATTACTGTTTTGCACATAGCTCTCCAGAGACTCCAGATAATGGCCCCGCAGCACAGAGTATTTAAGGGAAGCAGTCAGATAGGCAAAGGTTGCTAAGTGTTCTTGTCCTTCCCAAATTGAGTTGGCAATCTCTTGGGTCACAAGAAACCTGCTAAAGGCAACGGAGACATTAAAGGAGCATGCCAATATCCAAGATAGTTAAAGGAAGCTTGGATTGCAATTGTTCTGATCTTTAGGGTAAATCTCTCCCCAGGTGTTCTGTCTTTCAGCCAGTTTATTTGTAGAAAACATAGCTTCACGTTCCTGGGGGAAGGGGAAATAAATGTACTTATTTTCTTCTTTTATTTTCTTATTTTTTAAGGATGCTAATGTTTTATTATCTAGATGTAGATAATAACACTTAATGACATGATAACATTGCCTTATGAAAATATCTAGAAGCAGCAACAAAACAATAAAGTCCTGAAGAGTCAAGTATAATTCATTCTTTTATGGGATATATGGAATACAGGGGCCTAAGGGGGGGATGAGAAAAAAATCTTTCATGGATCTGCTTTATTCTTCACTAGGCAATGAATGAATTGAAGGAAAGAAAGTCTGAGAAAAGAGAAGAGAAGAGGGAGGAGAATGGTTGTTTCCTTTGCTTTTCTGAAGGCTAGCCAAAGTATTCTCTGGGGAGGTTAGTGCTATGAGAGTGTCCTTTTGATGTATGAGTACATATGACTCAATATAGAAAGAACAGGAAGGGTCCCCCTGAGATTTAAGTAGTCAGCTCATGGGGATGTGAGCCAGCAAGGAGCAAAAGACAAATTTCTAATGTCATGGATCCCCAAAGCAAACCAGATTGTCTCTCCTTTCATTAAGGAAAGCTGGCCCAAGCCTCTTCTCATTCAATAATACTAAATGTAATAATACTTTCTTTGCAGAACTTTCTGATTATTCTTTTGCTTGCAATTCCCAGGAGCTTTAGGATGGCAATGTGCATTGTCTCATCTTGCTCCTTTCAAATACTCTATTTCAGAATGTGAGGTTCCTCAGTAGAAAAATAAAATAAAATAAAAATGTTCACTTCTTCTTTAAAGCTCACCCTCCCTTACCCTTTTTTGTTTTGTAAGGTTGAGAAGTGAAAAGTAGAATGTGGAAAAACTTGCTAGTGTACAGAACTACTTTTACTAGCAAATTTTCTGTTGTTGTTTGTTCATTTCATTTGTGTCTGAATTTTTGTGAACTAATTCAGGGTTTTCTTGGCAAAAACACTGTAGTGGTTTTTTAATTTCCTTTTCCAGCTCATTTTACAGGTGAGGAAACTGAGGCAAACAGGCTTAAGTGACTTGAATAGGTCACACATTGAGTTTTTTGTGTTTTCCAAATAAAGTTTTCCAATGCAAATCTTCACAATTGCAGCTCTCAATCATTTCTCCCTCATCATGATTGAGTGTTATTCTAGGACACCATGTATACTAATGATGAGGCTTCAGAGATTCTAGAGAGAGAGCCATAAGAGGTTGTTATATAGGCAGGGAATTATCCAACATAAGGGCCATGTGAGCAAGGATAATTTTTAAGAGAACTATTTTTATATGAATGAACATTTTTTTAATGCTACAAAAGATTGCTCTCTAGGACATGTGGTTCTTTCTTTTGTGATCATTCAATTTTTACGCATTACAAGAGAGGCACAAAGCCTGTAGATGGAAGTCACACATAGGGGGTGTCATTTGCAGGCCTTGCCTAGGATAAGGAAATGACTTGTCCCTGTTCTGCAATAAGAACAGAAGTAATTTAGCTCTGAATTCTATTCAATTTGGTAATCAGGTTATTTACTTCTCCTCCTTCCTTGCTTTCTGACTTTGAGCCAATTCACTCCTGGGGAACATATGAATCTTAGAAAAGAAAAGAATAAGAGAAACACAAAACATTCAGGTTTTTGCCTGGTTAGCAACCTTGTTCAAAGATTTGGGTGGGAGAGACTTCTTCTTTTCTGCTCGGTTAACCAGGTGGCACTTAAGAACACTTTCCAAACTTCTTTTGACTTTATTTCTCCCTTCTTCCAAACATTTTAAACTGCTTCCTAGTTTTTCTATATCAAGAGAGTGATTTGTCATCTTACCTTACTGCTGTCATGATGAGCTTTGGACTGGAAGTAAAGAGACCTGAGTTCTAATTCTGAGTCTGCCATTAAGTAACTGTAATACATTAAACAATTCATGCAACCTCTTGGGAGGCCTCAGTATCCTTGTCTGTAAAAAGAAGGGCCTAGGCAAAATGATGTCCTAGGTCCCTTCTAGTGCTAACTTTCTGTGATTCTAATAAGCAAGCCAAACTTCATGGATTAGTTGTACTGCAGCCCATTTATTTTGTGGACATAGATATAATCTCCAAAGGGATATTTTCCAAGGGAAATGTAATACAGTATTGGTACTTTTACAGAGAGCCTTATAGTTCATAAAGTGCTTTCACATTCATTGTTGTTTCAGTTGATCCTCTTTGAGGTGAGTAGTGTATTTATTACTGTTCCCAGTTTACAGGTGGCAAAATGTGAGTTGCAGAGAGGTGAAGGGAATTCTTTAAGGTCAAAGTATCTTTTCTTCCCTCCCCCTACTTTATTTCTAGCTCCTTCCATATTATAATTTAAGTTCTTGTGGGAATGAATTTTGTATTATGGAAATTATGGGAATGTCTTTGTTTTACTTGTGGGAATGGACTTTTTATGGGAACTATGGGAATGTCTTTGTTTTACTTGTATTTTGTATCCCTAGTGCTCAGCACAGTGTCTGGTATATAATAAGCATTTAGTAAATGCATATGCCTTTCCCATAGAAATAATTCAGATGTTTATTTCTTTAATCTTCTCCAATGCAAGAAGAAAATATAATTGTCTATGAATCATGATTTATTTTCATTGTAGCATAATTTTGATACTATTTCCTATATGTTTTGCATAACAATGATGAATCTGCTAATTTAAATATTAATGACCATCTTCTTGATATTGAATTAAGATAGCAAAATGTCTACTCCCTGAGAATTAAGAATTCTAGACTTGCAAAATGAAGTTATTCTTTTAGGAAATGAAATTCTCTCATAAAGAGAGAATTTACCTTAGAGACTTTAATACTTCACTATTTAATTTCTTTCTCTTGATTAACTCCTGTAGGAGTTACTAAGTCAGGCCACTAGCATTTATGAAGTACCTACTATGTGCTATGCACTATGCTAAGAGCTGGGGATACAGGGAAAGGCAAAAAAATAGTTTACACTCTCAAGAGGCTCACAGTCTAATGGAGGAAGCAACATACAATCTATAGGCATGATATATACAGGATAAATTGGTGTTATTCCCAGAAGAAAACCTTAAGATTAAGGACCATCAAAGGATTCTTGTAGAAGGTGGGACTTAGGGCGAGACTTGAAGAAAACCAGGCCATGGTGATAAGAATGGAGAGAATTCCAGACTTGGTGGATAGATGATGAAACCACTCAGGGTCTTGAGATGGAGGATCATGGTCAAGGAACAGTAAGGAGACTAGTGTCACAGAGTACATGGAGTGGAGTAAGGTATAATAAAACTGGAAATCTAAGAAGGGGTGAGATTATTAAGTGCTTTAAAGGCCAAAGAGAATATTTTGTGTTTGGCTGTGGAGGTAGATAGTAGGGACCTATTTGATTTTATTGAATATGGAGTAATATAATTAGACCTGTTTTTTTAGGAATACCAATTTGATGGCCAAATAGAAGATGGAGTAGAATGGGGAGAGACTTGATACAGAACAATCAGCATGCTATTTGCTATAGTGCAAATGTGAGGTGATGAGGAATTTCACCAAAATGGTGGCAGAACCAGAGTAGAGAAAGGGATAAATATGTGAGAAGTGATGAGTGGGGAAATGACAGGCTGGACATGGGAAATGAGAAAGACTAAGGAGGCAAGGATGACATCTAGATTGTGAGCTTGGGTGACTAGAAAAATGGCAGTGTTCTTGAAAACAAGAGGGGAGTTAGGAAGAGGAAAACAGTTTGGTGAGGAAAGATCATGGGTTCAGTTTTAGATATGTTGAGTTTAAGATGTCTATGAAATCCAGTTTGAGATATCTAATAGTCTGAGATGAGAGACTAGAGGTCAGAAGACAGGTTAGAGCTGGACAATTAGATCTGAGAGTTATCTGGTGACTCTCTTCATAGAGATGATAATTGAAGATTTGGAAGCTAATCAGATCTCCAAAAGAAATAGTAGAGAAGGAGGAAAAAAGAAGGGCCAGGATGGAGCCTATCCCTTCTTTAAGCCATCCATCAAGAGGTATGATCTGAATGAAGATCTAGCCAAAGAAAAAGAGAAGAAATGATCACATAGCTAAAAGGAAAACCAGGAGAATGTAGTGACACAGAAACCCAGAGAGAAGAGAGTATCATGGGTAAAAAGATAATTGCAGTATCAGTGTCTTCAGAAAGATCAAGAAAGATGAGGATTGAGGGTACAAAACATTCAATTTGGACATTAAGAGATCATCAATAACTCTGTAGAGAGTAGTTTGGCTTGAAAGACAAGAATGAAAACCAGATTGCAAGGAGAAAGAGACCGAGAGGAAAGAAATAGCATGTGAATATTTTAGGCAATATTCTTGGGAAGTTTAGCTGCAAAAACAAGAGAAAAATTATTGGATAATAACTAATGGACATAATTGGATAAAGTAAGAGTTTTTTGAAGATGACAGAGACAAAGGCATGTTCGTAATCAGCAGGGAAGCAACCCGAGAAGAGACTGAAGATAAATGAGAGAATTGGGATAATGGAGTGGACGATCTGCTGGAGAGGATTTATGGAAGTGGATCACTTATACATGCAGTGGGATTTGCCTTGGTAAGAGGGTTGCCTTCTTCATGTAAGCCAGGAGACAATGGTGGAATATGAGCAGTATGAGATGAGAGACGGAGAAGTAGGAGCACTCTGCAAAGGTAAATGATCATTGCTCACAAGGATTTTCCCTTAGGTGTGAGCTCCTTGAGGTAGGACTGTCCTTTGTCTTTTTGTATCTCTGGTGCTTAGCATAATGTCTGGCTTAATAAATGGTTATTGACTGACTGACAGGTGGAGTCATCCCAGAGCATTAGGCAGCTGTGTGTGGCTGGTAAAGGTCAAGGGGAAGGGTTTACCTGAAGGTGGCTGGTGGATGGTGGGGGCAAGGGGGTGTCAATCTGTCTCATGTAGAAAAGTCTGGACAGGGCAGGGCCTCTGCATTTATAGATGGAAATGGATGTGGGAGTTGCCTGTCTGGAGCAAAGCTAGAACTTAATAAAACATAGTATAAATGTATGTTTTAGTATGTTTTGTAGTAATATAATTTATATATCAACATTTTATGCCCCATGCTAAAAATTGGATATAAATTTGAAGAAAATGACCAAAACATTTTGCTTGTCTTTCTGTTGTAAACAACAGAACAAAAACGTGTTATATTTATGTATTTTTTTTCAATTTTATTTAATATATTTAGTTTTCAGCATTGATTTTCACAAGAGTTTGAATTACAAATTTTATCCCCATTTCTACCCTCCTGCTCACTCCAAGATGGCATATATTCTGGTTGCCCCATTCCCCAGTCAGTCCTCCCTTCTGTCACCCCACTCCCCTCGAATCCTCTTTTCGTTTCCTTTCTTGAAGGGCAAGATAAATTTCTCCACCCCATTGCTTGTGTATCTTATTTTCTAGTTGCATGCAAAAATTTTTTTGTTTGTTTTTGAAGACCAGCTTTTAAAACTTTGAGTTCCAAATTATCTCCCTTCTTCCCTCCCCACCCACGCTCCCTAAGAAGGCAAGCAATTCAGCACAGGCCACATGTGTATCATTATGTAAAACCCTTCCACAATACCCTTGTGAAAGACTAACTATATATTGCTCCTTCCTAACCTAGCCCCCTTTATTGAGTTTCTCCCTTGACCCTATCCCTTTTCGAAAGGGTTTG
>JAQQSZ010000334.1:0-20793 GCA_028646595.1 Phalanger gymnotis | reverse complement strand
CCAACATGAAGAACACAAAAGAAACGAGGACCATTGATTCCTTTTATGGTGACAGGCAGGATCAAAATACCAATCTGGAAGAGGATAACAATGACACTATATCCACATCTAATACCTCAAAAGGTAATGTGAACTGGTCTCCAGCCCAAAAAGCATTACTGGAAGAGCTAAAGGAGGACTTTATAAACCAAATTAGGGAGACAAAAGAAAAAATGGAAAAAATGGAAAAAAAAATGGAAAAAATGGAAAGAAAACTCCAAGTAGGGTAATGAAGACTTGGACATGACTGAAAAGCAAGTGAACAACACCAAAAGCATAGTTGGCTATCTCAGTGCCTTCCACTCAGGCTTGGGTAGTTTTTCCAAATGCATGAGTTAAAAGAGGGAAGCATAGTTAGTGTCAGGGCGGCTGAGCCTAACACTTGGGTCTAGCCCCACAGGGCCACCTGAGTGGGTGGGAGTTCATGGTGGGAAGGTGCCCTCTCCCCATTCCAAAAGAGAAACTACTCTAGATCCTAAAGGAAGCCAGCCAGAAGAATGGTCTCCATATTGGTAAGGTAAAGAGTTTCTAAGGGGAAGCAGTGAGGAACCATGGAAAGGAGAGGACATTTGAAGTCAGAGGATCTGGGTTGGAATCTTGGTGCTGTTATGTCTTATCTGCATGACCCTAAACAAGTCAATTCAATAGTTTCCTTTTTTCTAAAATGAGGGAGTTGGGAAGTACATTTACTCTGTAGCCCATAAAAGTAAGGTTCCACAATTTTTAAGGCCCTTTTTGCCTTGGGACATTTGTCCAGTGTTTTACATATTTATATTTATAATATTATATTATATATTAGCCATATATAATATTATATGTTTATAATATTATATATAAGGGATTATGTATGCATGTATGTATGTATATATATGTATATATATATATATATGTAAAATCTCAGTCCCTTCCAGCTCTAAATCTACAATCATTTATTCATTCAACATTCGCCATCCATTCATCCAATAAGCTACAGTATAATTCTGTGTCCTGGAGGACCCAAAGGGCTATATTTATAATATCATATATAAGAGATTATGTGTGCATGTATGTATGTATATATACATATATATGTAAAATCTCAATTCCTTCCAGCTCTAAATCTACAATCATTTATTCATTCAACATTCACCATCCATTCATCCAACAAGATACTGTATAATTCTGTGTCCTGGAGGACCCAAAGGGCTCTGGGCCCACGTAGACCCAAGTCCATTCTGGGGGCCTGTCCCCAGAAAGCTTCAGATTCTCTCTCTTGGACTCTGTTCCCACCTCTGAGTAACATCCTAGGGACATTTCTGAAGCAAAGCTTCTATAAGGCCATGCCTTAGGTATCCCTCAAAAGCCGGTAGCAGGATCTTTTCCCATAGAAGCGCTCAGGGTATGATATGGATATCAGACATGGGGCAGCTGTTTGTCTTCTATCACAGAAACTCAGGCAATTCACAGGCATGCATGAAAAAATAGAGAAACAAAGAAAACACTTCAGTAACCTATCAAATTCACTATAGTCCTCTTGGAAGGTAAAAAGACCTTTTGTGGTCCTGCTAAATAGAAATTTTGGATTTCCCTTGGGTCTGCATTGTCCCAACAATTCCCAGCAATTGGTGAGAAGCTATGGCAAGGTCGATTCTGCTGACCTGCCAGAGAATACCTCTCTTTAATCCTTCAGACGAAGGCTGATTCTAGGAGTTTTCTTCTTCTCTGAGAAGTGTGCTGCTAAGGAAATCTTTTTCCTATTGGTCAGCAGCCCCTAACTCTAGAACTTAAGAATCGACTTAGGAGGAAACTGTGAAGACTGGAAATATCCATTTCTCAGGATCACTAGTCACTGGCCCGTGCCCATAAACAGACTCAAGCAAGGCAAAGCAAGGCAGGGTTTCAAGATCTGGTCTTAGGCTCACCTGGTTAAACACACAACTCTCCCTGCCAGATGCTTCTTTTGAAAATTGCCATTGTGCCCCATTCCTCTGGGGAAGGGGAATGGGAGGGGAAAGGACAGATATTCCTTCCTCTTATCCTTGCTGCAAGCCAAAGGGAATGGAAACACTGGACAAAAGTCCCAAGGCAAAAAGGGCCTCAAAGAGCATTGAACCTTATGTTTATGGGCTACAGAAGGGGTGTCCTTCCTAAATCAGAATTAATTATCCTGAGCCTAATCATCTCCAACACCCCAATCACTGGCGACCACTTAGAAGTTCACTGAGTTTTCCCTGCAAGGTGCATGTGTCCCAGCACGAGGTCATGGCATATATTTATCTCCATATAAGGCACCTCTTTCTGACAAAGATCTATACGCTGTAAGTGGAGTCTCGTTAATTAAGGAGACTCATCCAATCGAGTAAAGGCTCTCCTGCTGTACTATCTATAGTTTTTCACAGACAGGAAATGTAACAGAGCTCCTTAACTCTATCTTTGATGCTCAAAAGTAGGAGGGAGGCCTCATGGAGTGGGCACAGGGTGTAGCTGAAGGATAGGTCATTGAGGGGGAAATGAAAGAGATCTCAAGATTCTTAGAGCAGAAAGGGTCAGGGGAAATCAGCTTGCTATGTGGACTTGACTTGGGATGTCTGAAGGGCATTTGGTCTAGCAAGGCATTCCCTTCTTTTTGAAGAAGGACCCACCGTACAAGCACAGTTCACAGGCATCTCATCCCATGCTTCTTCCTTGAACCATATAATAAAAGTTAAAGAGGAGAACAAAAACAACTTTGGGTTCGAGGGAAGTTAATGGTATTTCATTAACAAACTGTAAATAGTAACAGCATAAGCTAGATGGGAAGCTGCTTTCACAGGCCATAAATGCTTAATGTTTATTACCAATAAAAGTCAAAGGAGCATTTAGTAAAGCAGTTTACCAAACAAACATTAAATACTTTAATGCATTAGCTTCAGTGGACAGAATCAGGCTATTTAATTAGCAATGAGTAATCTGTTAGGCTTTGATTCACCACAAATGATCTGCAGCTTTAATACTGGAGAATAGGCGGTCAAGGCAAAAGGGAAGGAACATATCAAACCTGAGTTATTATAGTTGCTTTATTTGAGGGTGGGGTTTGGGATTCGAATCTTGAGACAAATAAGAAGCGAGGGGAAAACTTTCCTACCTCCTAATCATTGCCTCATTCAGATAGGGCTTTCCTGGGCATCCTCTGAACTGGGCAGTGAGAGTCTTTGTCCTGTTGTGGAGGTAGTGCTAAAGAAACCAAAGTTGCTATTACTAAATGGAAACTGCAAATGCGCCTTACATGTATGTGTATAGATTTAGTGATACGTTTTCTTTTGTTTTTTAATTGAATTGTATTTTATTTTCACTTCCAAATTTTCTCCCTCCTACCTCCCCCTCTCCCACCCAATGAGAAGGCAAGAAAACTAAAACACACTATAAATATGCATAGACGTGCAAAACAAATTTCTGCTTTAGCCAAGTTCCAAGGGGAGAAAAAAACACAAGAACAAGCAAGAAATCAAAGAAAATGTTCTTCAATCTGCATTCTTGAGTTTGTCAGTTCTCTATCAGGAGGTGGGTAGTATGGGGTGGCTAGATGGCGCAGTGGATAGAGCACTGGACCTGGCGTCAGAAGGACCTGAGTTCACATCTTGTCTCAGACACTTGACATTTATTAGCTGTGTGACCTTGGGCAAGTCACTTAACCCTGATTGCCTTGCAAAAAAACAAAAGCAAACAAACAAAGGAGGTGGATAGCATGTTTCACCATGAGTCCTCTAGAACTGTGGTTGGTCCTTGGGTTGATCAGTTACTAAGTCTTTCAGAGTTGATTTTCTTTACAGTATTGCTGTTACTGTATCAATTGTTCTTCTAGTTCTACTCACTTTACTTTGTATCAATTCATATGAATCTTCCCAGGTTTTTTTCTGAAAGCATACCCTTTGTCATTTCTTGCAGCACTATGATATCCTCTCACATGCATATACTACAACTTGTTTAGCCCTTCCCCAATTGGTCCATATCCCCTCAGTTTTCAGTTCTTCAGCAATGCATTTTCATGAAAGCTCTGTAATGGAAGTTTGTAAAATCAGCTCCCAGAATCCAAACAATTAGCTCAAATAATTCGAAGCCTTGGTTTCTAGTCTTTTATAGTGAAAATGTTATAAATGCTCCCTATGCTGACTAAGGTAATATTCCCAAATGCCTTTCTGAATCTGCAAAGGAAAATGAGATTAGATCCATTATGCATTATATATATTTGAGAGTTAATTTTTTTAAAGAAAATCTGCAATCCATGGAAAGTATGCAGGCTAGCTCTTAGAATATTCAGTATCCCTAGACATTACAATACCTGACCCAGGAAGGTGAGTGTTAATGGTACTGGCTTCCCTGTGTCGAAGAAACAATTTAGGAAGCAGAGTGCAGGTATTCTTTTCCCTGTTGCCTGGGAGTTGCCGAGGAGTCGTTAGCATTGACATTTAAGAGTTCAAGCATCCCTAAATGAGCAGTCCCAATGGGTGATTGCTGAGTGCTCTCTGAACATTAGGAGGTGGACTTTGCGTGACATGGGGTACACAGGGAAGAATGAAAGCTAGGTTGTAGCATTGCTTTATAAACTCAGAGTTTGGGATTTTATTTCATGGACTTCTGTTTTATAGCAGTTTATGACCATAATAATCATGCAGCTAATGTTCTGTAATTCAATTACTGCGCTGTTGTGAGCATTAACAATCGTGTGGCAGATCTAAAGCGCGGTGGGACAAATGGGCAATATTCATATTTCAGTTACAGCCTGTTGCGTAATTACTAAAGATATGTTGCCATGTACATATACATACATGTATATGTTTATAATATATGTGTCAACATTAGTAATGAAATGCAACAATTAATTCTGCGACTACTATAACCCCTTGAAAGAGGAAAGGAGGCACTTAAGCAAATTTATAAAATAGATGGAGATAAATATTTTGTCGAAAGTCACTGCAATTCCAAAAATACTTAGGTTTGGGAAAAAATCCAAGTAGCGTGATTTCTATTGTGTGGCTGTGTAGTGTGAGCATTCAGTGTGACAGTGAATGATTGAGGCTGCATGCATGCCTGGGTGGTGTCCCCAGAGACACCTAAGGTATTGTAACAGTGGTAGCAGCCCATGCCTAGCTCAAGTCTTGCTTTTTGCAAGCCTAAACACACACACACACACACACACATGCACACGCACATACACACAAACAACAAACCTAGACTGTCACTTGAATTAATTATTAAATAACTAGTCAACCAGCATTTATTAAGCACCTACTATGTGCCAAGCGCTGTGCTAGTTGACTGACCAACTAATTAAGTAAAGTATATTGTTTGGACATCACGTAGAGCTATGCTCAAGCCATTAGCCACATCACATTTCCTTCTTGTAGCTCATGCACTTGTGTAGGGCTCCCCCAAAGCTATACCATCCCCACTGCTCTCTAGAATAGAGTCAACATTGAAACTCTTATCTTACCTTCCCCTCCCACAATATCAAGCTTTAAAGCTTGTGGCAGCTGCCCTTGATTCAATATTGATCTTGGTGGTGGGGTGGGGGGGGAGAAGTAAATACTGCTCCAAATTATCAGAAAATAATAAGAAATTCTCAGTGGCTCACCTCCACACTGTGTCTGGGAACCTTCCTTTGTTCTGACTGCCCCTCATCGGAGATGATGCATACTGTGGCTACATGGTTTATAAAAGCATAGTAAAATCAAACTGCCAAGCCACTGGTCACGTTTCCCTCTCCTAGAGTACTTCCCCAAGTAGTTTCCCTCCCTCTTCACCATACTTAATGCAAGTCTGTAGATCATGGAAAATGTTAAGGGAAGAAACTATACATTTGGAACCTAGCAGTATCAAGGCTAAATGCATAATGGAGAAATGGAGAAAGCACCAGGGGTTGGGATCAGTTTTTTGTCTCCATTTCACCAGCTGCTGCAGTTTCATGGCAACTGGTAGTCCATTCCCACTCTGACTCTGGCTCAGCTGGTTGGTCTGTCTCAATACCACCAGCTCGTATAATTTTTACTCTATATTTGTGGCTTTTGCCACTACGATCTCAAGGATCTTTCCCAGCTCCTCCTCCTTTTCTCCTACCATGGGCTATAGTGGCTTGGTGGCAATTGCTACTACGAGCAGCCAGGATCCAGATGTGGCTGCATGGTTTATCAGCAGCTCTTTATCCACCTTTCCCTGAACCTAGTCACAGGGAAGGAATGGAATGGCAGACTGTCAGCCTTTCTCTCCATAAGTCAGAAAGAGAATGAAGACGAGGAGAATCACATGTCTGTGCCCCAAAATCTCACCGCTGTCTCCCAACCACTCACATGGCTTTATCGCTGCCCTGAGTTCATGTTCTGACAATCCTACTTCTAACAGCTTGCTGACTCGGTTTCCCTTGTGGAAGTCTGAAGGAAAGGCCCTCCAGCTCCTACACAGATGAGATGAATTGCCAATATGTGCTATAATCAAATTTGCATATGGCTTGTGTATCTCAGTAGCAGTTTACTATGACATACCTATATAATATGCTCTGTCGTGAAACTCCATGATCAAAATTATATGCCTGGAAGAACAACCCTTAACACGTTTTATGAAAATGAATGGGGCCATTTTTAATTTTGAATGAGCCTGAGACATAAGCAGGACTTGTTTAAGGATGTCTGGTTGTGCTGTTAAGATTTTAAGTATTTTTAAAACATACAATTTCACAAATCATTAGATATGAATGGGATTGTTTTGAGAAATGATATATGGCAAATGAACAAAATATTCAAATTTTCTGATCTTTTTTTCTCCCTCTAACAATACCTTTTGAAATTGTGCATCCTGATTAGGTACTTCCAGGTAAATAGTCTTTGCTTTCAGATAAATGATACTTATTGTGCTTTCCCCCCCCCATTTTTTGCAGGTTACATATTTATTAGAGACATAACCAGTGTGCATCACACCACTACGTTCTCTTAAATATTGCATGCCATTTCTTCCCTAATTACTATATATATGTATCTATCTATATATTTATATGAACATGGCAAATGGTTCCAAAAGCACTGTAACAGCCTTTATCTGACATAGTACACAGTTTATAACCTTCCATGAAAAATGGTTTGCTCTTGTTAGTTTAGAAGCCAAAGTGCTCCCCGTTGAGTCGTAGTTAAACTTTGGTGTAAAAGAGAATGGGCTACCAGCTACATGGGTACATGGTTTCACACGATTGCCTCCCATTACCACGTCATCGAAAAAGGTATATATGTCTTTGGGTTCCCCAGAGCACAGTGCTAGGCACCTGGTAGACATACTCTAAGTGCTCATTGACTGGACGCGGGATAAATTGGCATTGTAGGGTGGTTATAAGTTGAAGATGAGACAATAGATATAAAAGCTTTTACTGAGCAATAAGGACGTATGAGTCACTATTTGTAATGTAGGAACAAATCACATAAGAAGTCATCTTTTTTTACCTTTAATCTTTATGAGATTTGGGGCAGTGGTGTTTTTCCATTGGGCTATTGATAAATCACAGGAACACGTCTCATGTGATACAATTTGGAGCCACTTCCTTAATCGTTCCATTAGTGAGCTTATTCTAGCTTTTCCATGGACTGTAAGTTATAACCAGTGTTCCCCAAACTATTTTGGGGAGTATAATGTTACACACTGGTATGTCTCATGTTTTGCCATTATATTTCATACTACCACTGTAGGGAAAGGGACAAACCACCTAGTCTCGTGTCACTGATGAAAAAATAAAACTAAAATAAAGAAACAAAACATGTCCCTTCTAAGCCATCTTGGAGTCCTTACTTCCCTGAATGTCAGGGTAACTGAATGATTGATATGCCAGACTGCTTTTAAAGACGCTTGTCCAATTAACTTTTTAAAATCAATATTTAAGATTAAAATAAGCCAGGCTATTACATGGGGAGTGAGGAAGAATTTGCTGAGATGATAAAATCCCATAAGGTGCTAAATAAAACCTCACCTGGAATTTTTGTGCAATGCAGTATATTAATTTTTTTTAAAAGTTATTTAAAGTATCTTTTGCTGAAGCCCTTCACAGATCACTTCCTGTGGCATGGAGGGTGATATTGGGTTCTCACAGTCTATGCAAGTAGACTCTGTCAGACCTTGCCATGCTGGAGAAGGCAGTAAGGACAGGTCTGGTACCGCATAATATACTGGCTTTGAAATCCCAGGAGCTGAGTTCAAAGCCTACCTTTCTTATTCCCTGTGTGACCTCTGGCAAGTCACTTTACCTTTTTAACAATCAATTTTCTCCTTCATAAAATAGATGGTTAGACTAGATGGGATGACTGTTTCTTTTTCTAGGTGGTTGTAACGTTGATGGAATAGGAAGATCTTCCCCATCCATTAATAGGCCTTTGTGACCTGCTTTGAGCTCTGTCTCAGTTCACACCTGTGATACATCCTGAGTCACATAGAGCCCATTGGGGGTGGGAAGCTTGCTTAGGGGAGGCTTGTAGAAAGGTTTGCACGTCTTTTGGTACTAAGTTGATTAGGCATTGAGTCACCAGAGTCATGATGCCTTCTAGCTCTGAGAATGTATATATACTCTGAGTTAGCATTTTGCTTTGGGCATTTGCTTATGAAAAGGATCTTTTAATTCCTTGGTTGAGACTCTGCGTAGCTGTATGTTCAGACCCCCAACTGCTCAGATGTAAAAGCTTTCTCGATCCAGTGGTGTATGTAAAGTGGATAGCAATATTGCTTTGGTTCAGGCAGTTAAAAGCCCTGTCTGTCTTTATACAAATTTCTCTGCTTGTATTTTCTCTGATGTTCAGGGTGCTGACCCTTCCCCTGAATTAGTGAATATAATTAAAAGTAAATTGTTAACCCCTTTTAGAGCAGTCTTTCCTAGAAAAGCAATTCAAAGAACCCGTGCTAGCAGGCCATCCTGGGTATGCTAGGGAGCTTGCTGCTACAGTGGTCACTAATCATCTCTTCATTTATGCTTCCTAGGATTTTGCCAGGAACCCAAGTCAAAATCCTGGGCCTTCATTTTGGCAATTTACCTCCTAATTCACACACAGATTTGGAAATACTGCAGTTCAAATAGTGTTCTCTACTTTTCACACAAATAAAGTCAGATCTAAACAATTAGAGAAATATTAATTGCTCAAGGGTAGGCTGAGGCAATGTAACAAAAACGACAATTCCATCTAAATTAATCTACTTATTCAGTGCCATACCAATCAAACTACCAAAAGGTTATTTTATAGAATTAGAAAAAATACCAAAATTCATCAAAAGGTCAAGAATATCACGGGAATCAATGAAAAAAAACGTGAAGGAAAGTGCTCTAGCCCTACCAGATCTAAACTGTGTTACAAAGTGATAATCATCAAAACGATCTGATATTACCTAAGAAATGGAATGGTGGATCAGTGGAATAGACTAGGTATGCAACATGGGGTAGTAAATGACCACAGGAATCTAGTGTTTGATAGACTCAAAGATCCAAACTTTTGGGACAAGAACTCACTACTTGACAATAATTTCTGGGAAAACTTGAATGTAGTTGGCAGAAACTAGGTATAGATCGATATCTCACACCATATTCCAAGATAAGGTCAAAATGGGTTCATGATTTAGACATAAAGGGTGATGTCATAAGCAAATTAGGGGAGCATGGAAAATTTTACCTGTCAGATCTATAGATAAGAGAAGCATTTTATGATCAAATTAGAGATAAAGAGTATTATGGGATGTAAAATGGATACTTTTGATTGCATTAAATTAAAAAGGTTTTACACAAACAAAACCAATGCAGGCAAGATTAGAAGGAAAGCAGGAAACTGGGGAAAAAATTTCAGAGCACATTTTTCTGATAAAGGTTTTGTTTTGCAAATATTTATAGAATGTGTCAAATTTATAAGAATACAAGTCATTCTCCAATAGATAAATGGTCAAAGAATATGAACAGGCATTTTTCAGAAGAAGTCAAAACTATCTATTCATCTGAAAAAATGCTCCAAATCACTATTGATTAGAGAAATGTAAACAGATTGACTAATATGACAGAAAAAGAAAATGACAAATGTTGGAGGCAATGTGGAAAAATTGGGACACTAATAATGCACTGTTGGTGGAATTGTGAACTGATCCAACCATTCTGGAGAGCAATTTGGAACTATTCCCAAAGGTCTATAAAACTGTGTATGCCCTAAAATATACTTTTTTAAAACTTTTTTTTTATTTACCTTGGGTTTTTTGTCTGTGTTTTCTTGTGCAACATGGCAAATATGGAAATATGTTTTGAATGACTGCATATGTATAACATATCAAATTGCCTACCATCTCAGGAAGGGGCTAGGGGAGGGAAAGAGGGAGAGAATTTGGAACTCAAGATTTTTAAAAATGAATGTTAATTTTTATGTGTAATTGAGAAATATATAATGAAATAAATAAAAGTATATTGGGAAAAAACAAATGGTGTTCTCATGAAACCACAATGGCCATTCCCGCTAAAACACCAATCTGACAGCATCTTGAACTGAACCCCTCTCCATTCCCTTGTCTCCTTCAAGTATTCCCTCTCCCTTCACACAAATGAGTGTGCTTTGGCAAGTGTTACAAAAAGACCAGAAACTACTGAAATTTCATCTTATTAAAGTCCTCCTGTCCTCAGACCAAGGAAGGCATATTAAATGTCCTTTCCAATGAATATTCAAGTGCTGAGCAGAGTCTCTCTCTTGTTCTGACTATCATAATGTGATTTTGAAGGAAGTCTAATGTTGTAAAGGCTCCATTATTGGCTTTTTACATTTCTTATTCAAGCCTGAATGCTAAAAATGAAATGTCCTGGCTTTTTGGTATGCTTACCACTACAAAATATCATTGCATATACAAATACTTGAGAACAAAGGGACAGTCTCTTTGTCCAAGGCCTAATCTTGCCTTACATAGAGACAGTAAAATTTAATTTGCTGATGATCTTTCAGTCCAGAAGCTCAGTTAGAAGAGTCTGAATGCATTTATAACAGACCGAATTGCTTTTCTATCTACCTGCTCTTTAAAAAATTTTTTTTCTAATGCTCTTTTCTTTGCTTCTATCCCCGCTATTTTTCAATGACTGCCTCCCTCCACTCACTGCAATAAAACCCTCTTTTGTAACAAATAAGCGTAGTCAGGCAAACAAGTCAACATCTTGTCTATGTCTGAAAACGTAGGTCTTATTCTTCAGTCTACCACCTCTTGGTCAAGAGGCGGCATCCCCATTTCACCAACACTCTTCTGAAGTATTGATTGGTTTGTGCATTCATTAGCATTCTAAAGTATCTCAGTGCTGTTTGCTTTACATTATTTGGTCATAATGTAAAATCCTTTTCTGGTTCTGCTTACTTTACTCTGTATCAAATCATATGAGTCTTCTCAAATTTCTCTGAATTCTTCATATTCATTATTTCTTATGGCACAATAAATTCCACATATCAGTTTGCTTGTCCATTTCGGGTGATGGATACCCACTTTCCTTCTAGTTCTTTGCTACTACAAAAAAGTGCTGCTATGTATATTTGTTAATATATGGGCCCTTTCCCTCTGTCTTTTACTTTCTTGGGATATATGCCTCATTATGGCATCACTAGGCCAATGGGCATCATTTAGTGACTTTTCTAACATAGTTTTAAGTTGATTTACAGAATAGTTGGACCAGTGGTGGGATTCAAATGAATTAACAACCAGTTCTTCAAGGAATGGAGCCAAGGCACCACCCCCTCTGCTGACGTGGTGGGCTCAGGCTCTGCCCCCACTAACAACCTGTTCATGGAACTAAACCTAAAATTAGGCACCAGTTCTACCAAACCAGTGCAAACTGGCCGAATCCCACCACTGAGTTGGACTATAATATCCCTCTCCTCCTAGAGTGTATTAGTGTGCCTGCTCTCCCACATCTCCTCTGACATATACCATTTTCATCATTTGTCAACTTTGCTAATCTTGTGGTTATGAAATGTCATTAACTGTTTGTTTTTCTTTCAAATGGTTAGTGTAGTTTATTTTTTTTTCTTTTGAAGAAATACTACTTAACTGCTAAGGATTCTATTGCCTTTTCTGGGTGAGGTAGATGGTAGGCAAATTTTTCAGATTAATTTTCTTCATTAATTTTCTTCATTAATCTTCAGATTAATTAATTTTTTTTCTTTTGAAGAAATACTACTTAACTGCTAAGGATTCTATTGCATTTCCTGGGTGAGGTAGATGGCAGGCAAGTTTTTCAGATTAGTTTTCTCTTTCCTTATTATTAAGTAGGAGTTTTTGCTGTCAGAAGCATTAAAGCAAGCCTTCATCCTTTAAGACCTTTGTTTACATTATTTGACACATTACTTTGTTTGGATTAACCTTGCTGTCCTGAGCTGGGCTGTAGGGCAGAGGTGTCAAACACTTGCTCCCTGGGTGACATGAGGCCCACAACACTCCCAAGTGCCACTGAACCAGATTCAAATACAATTGGGAAGTAGATAAAAATACAATAAGGTATAGATAATATTACATTTTAAAACTAGGTTGTTATGAGGCCCTCCCTTCTCCCAGGGATTCTTATGTATGGTTTAGTGGCCCCAGTTTCTATTTGAATTTAATACAACACCTCTGATGTAAGGGATAAAAAGATAGATGAGATGGTCTTCATCCTCAAGAAACTTGAAATCTAGTTGAGGTCTAAGAAAAGCAAATAATATGACTGAGAATGCAACAAAAACATTAAGAAAGGTTCAAAAAAAGTGCAACAGGAATTCAGAAGGGAGGGATCACTTCTGATCGGGAGGCTTCATGGAAGGTCACTTTGAGCTCAGTTTCCACCATGATTTGGATTACAATTAATTGGAGGTGAGGTACAAGTCAGTGGAAGAAAATCAGGCTGAGAAAAGAAGCAACGTGGTAAACATGGGAGAGTTTGATGAATGTTGAAAAGTTCAGTTTGAGGACAACATACAGTACATGTAAAGGGACGAGCATAGAACTGTAGGTTGAAGGCAGCTCATACAGATTCCGTGTCTGGCAAATACTTTTTAATTACTTAAAATTACAGTTGCTTAAAGGATTTTTTTCAGTGATGGATACTTCAGTAATCACATGTCCCCCAAATCTTAGTAAATGGATATAATAAATATGGTTATAGCACCTACTATGTGTCAGGCACCGTGCTAGGTGCTTTTTACAAATATTACCTTGTTTGATCCTCACAACAGCCCCGGGAGGTAGGCGTTATTATTACCTTCATTTCAAAGTTGAGAAAACTGAGGAATGCAGAGGTTAAGTGACTTGCCCAAGGTCACACAGCTAGTAAGTGTCTGTTTGGATTTTAACTCCAGTCTTTATGACTCTAGGCCCAGTGCTCTATCCACCGTACTACCTAGCTGCCTAGATGTTCTTGAGTTATTTTCGGCCCCCAATTCATCCCTTCATAGCCTATCTAAAGGTGGTAAGCTTCTCTACTCCTGGTCAGGCTGAAAAACTGTATCTCCCTAAGGCCGTCCTGGTGATGAGCCTCCCTCTGAACTTAGCTAAGTTGCTCTTCAGATGACAAACATAGTCTATTACTGGGCTTGCACTTAAAGCCCTTCTAGCTTGATAGAACCAACCAGAGTTCACTCTCCCCTGGCATAACCTCAAGACCCTAGGATCACCTTTATGCCACAACGAGATATCAGAGAAAGACTTTAGTGGAGGACCGTAAAGGGGCACCTATGCGTTCAGCGTATTCTGGCCTTATGGACATAGTAGCATCAGTTCTCCCATGAAAGATTGCCGCATAACAGGAGCTACACCATTGTTTCTTGACTCACAAGTTGGCTCAGGAAAGAAGTTGTATCAAAGGGTCCCTATCCTAGAATCTGGGGATAAGGTAACTTCAGTAGCTGGCAAAGATCGGATTATCTAACTGATATGGAGAGAGAGCCTTTGAGAATCGAATTCTTCATGTGTGGGGATTCCCTCAACCAACCCAGAAGGCCTTATGCTTTCTCATCCTGTGTGATCCTCATTCATGTTTACCCCCGAAATCCTCCATGAGGGCTCCCACCAATGCTCAGAAGGCCTTCCTCTTGTTGCTTTAATATCTCAGGGGTACAAACAAACTACTCAGGGCTGAATCAGAGTCAATCATAAATGGATAAAATTGACCCCTGTTGTAGAGTCTCTGCTTGAAAGCCAAACACTCCCTTGAAGATTTAGAATTTATTTGGAAGCCAGAGCCTGCTTTATATAATACATATTTTCATGTTTTCTTTCTTCAAAGATGCTTTGATTAAAAAAAAAGTCTTTACTTTGGCATGGGCATGCCATTTGGGGTTTGCAAGAGTCCACTTGCCACAGAGCTTAAAGTTGGATCTTTTATTTTGAACAAAGCCTTTGAAAATACCATGAGACACTTGACCAGTTGTGTTTCACTGAAGGCTCTTTGAAGTGAGATTTTAGTCTTGTTTGTACAAGGGGTAGTTGGGAAACTTTGCAATTGGCGGAGCAGATCAAAACATACTCATTTGTGTTCTCCATGAAGCGGGTCTAGCGTCTACCACTGAGCATTCATTCTTTCCCAATCGAAGGAAGGCGTTGGATCTCAAGAACTCTGAATTTTCAGTGTTACAAGTTACTGGGGGTAATACAGTCTGGGCTCAGCATCTGGCTGGTTGTTTAATGTCTCTGTAGAGCTTAGGTTGAATTAATCATTTCTCCATTTCTCTGTAGGAAGGCTCTTAATGAGCTAAACTATTCTACTGGACTTTTTGCTAATGCCATAGAGAAGAAAATGAAATAAGTGGCTAGGAGCTGGTTAGGGTTCTAACCTTTTTACAACTTTCTACAAACAATGTGGGTGTATGCAGCACAAATGGCAAGTCTTTTTTTCTGAAAAGAGGATCTTTGGTTAACTTGATTTCGATAATGCTTTCTGTCGCAGTCTCCTGTCTGAAAAGTTGGAAGTGCTGTACTGTAAAGCACAAATATAGATTTCTGTAATATTATTACTCTGAAATTATATATAGTGCATTGCAGTCTAAGAGCTCCAGGTGCTTCTATGTCATTGATCCTGGCTATCGGCTGAGACACTGTCTCTTAGCACAGAAGATTCTCAAAGGGCAGTCTTTGGAGAACAGATGTTGTCAGGTCATGTGAAGCTGGGAAGGAAGGGAAGGTCCCTGGCATGGGCCTCATGATCCACTGTATGGCTGGTGCTTGGGCAGCTTTGGCTTGTACAGTGATTGGCACAAAATAAATACCTAGCAAATGCTTTGCGTTCATCATTCTTGGGTGATATACTGGCTAAGTGCTGAGCGATTCATTCTCAGAATGACAGTCACCTGGGCATTGAATTTTGTGGCCACGGAAACTCTCCAACTATCTACAAAAACCTCGGAAGGCTTACGATCTACACCTAGAGGGGACCCTGCATGCCAGTGAAATTGTGGCTTCCTGAGAGGCATGAAATAGACAGAAGAACACCTGATTTGGGGTGAGAGGGCCTGTGTTTAAATCTGTCCTTGACCCCTATGTGACCTTTGTGAGCATGGCCAAGTCGCTTAGAACCTCAGTCTGCTCATCTAAAAGGAAGGGTTTAAATTGGCTGGTCTCTAAGGCGTCTTCCAGCTCTACATCTTATGAGTGACTTTGAACAAGTCACTTCTCCATGCGCCTCAGTTTCCTCCTCTGTAAAATGATGGAGATAGGACTAGATAGCCTCTCAGGTACCTTACAGCTCCAGATCAAGTTACACTCCTTTGTGGCATTGATGTACCTGAAAATCATCTCTTGGATAGCAGTAAGGTCTGGATTCGAATTCTAGTTTCATGGATGGGGACCCAGATTCACAGAAAGGTTTAGTGACTTGCCTGCCCATGGTTATCCAGTAACAAATTTATGATTAGAATTCTGCATGGTGTACTGGATGGAGTGCTAGACCTGGAGTCAGGCAAATCCTGGGTTCAAATCTCACCTCCTTCACTTATTACTTACACAAACCTGACCAAGCCACTTTCCCTCTGTGTGCCTTATGGATGAGGAGTTTGGATTCATTGGTCTCTAAGTTCCCTTTTCTCTTTAAATCTGTGATCCTCTGATGGCTAGTGGGGCAGCAAGTAGGCTGAGAACCACTGATAAGGAGTTCAGATATCCTTGAACTTCCTTTTGAAACACTATTGTAGCAGCCAATTTCTATCTTTTTTGTGTTTCCAGTGTTGAGTGTTGCTTGATTAATGGCCTGATGTACAGACATATTTTTATTGGAAATATATTTGCAATGCCTTCTGAGTGACAGATTAAAGCACCTCTATTTTAATGTGATCCCCTGCCCCCCTTGGCAATGGGAATCACATAATCTGTCTCTTATCCTTTTTAATAAGCCATTCTGTATATGGAGCTGGTGACGGAACATTTGATAAGCAGTCTAAAAATGTGTTTCATTTGTGTTGTCATCAGCATTGGTTTGGAATGAGCTTCCAATGAGAAAAAGCGAAAGCTCCCTTCTCCCCACTGTACTTCAGAAGGCCCCAGGCGCCTGTCAGATAGCATGCTACCTTTGTTCCCTGTTACTGATGTTTTAAGAGTAAGCCATTCATTCATTTAGCAGGCATTTGCGGGGCACCTCCTGCATTAAACATTGGGCTCTGCCTACTACGACAGTTGTAGTAGGCATTGCCCTTGCCCTCCTGAAGCTTATTATCTTCTTGTGAGATGCCATTGTCATGGTCTGAACAGGGAAATAATGGAGAGGATACCGCATAAGCAAATAATAAAGAAGAGAAGGAGAAGGAACTGGAATGTTCTCTTCTTCGACTCTGATCAGGAGTGACAATAAAAGAAAGAGCATCAGGCTTGAAGCGTGGTGGCAATAATGATAGCTGAATTAATGAGAAATATATAAGGGCTTACTATGTGCCAAGCACTATGCTAAGTATTGGGGATGCAAATGCAAAGAGACGTGATCCCTGCCCTTTGTTGTTGTTCAGTTATGGCACTATTTGGTGTTTCCTTGGCAAAGACACTGGAGTGCTTTGCCATTTCCTTCTCAAACTCATTTTACAGATGAGGAAACTGAGGCAGACAGGGTTAAGTGACTTGCACAGGGTCACCCAGCTATTAAGTGTCCGAGGCCACCAGATTTGAACTCAGGTCTTCCTGAGTCCAGGCCCAAGTCTCTGTCCACTGCAGCACCACCTAACTGCCCCTTTAGAAGCTTACATTCTAATGGGGGGAAACAACATTTTGGGGAGCAGTAGCCAGGGTAGGGTATTATGGTCTTCCTGACTCCAAGTCCCATGCTGCATCTCTTAGCCCATGGTGACTTTGGGTTACGTTTCAAGCTCCTGCCAACTCACTAGTTGTGTGACCATGGCCAAGTTACTTCCCCTCTATGAGGCATACTTTTTTATATGAAAGAGCATGGATAATATTTATATTGTCTATCTCTCAAGGTTGTTGTAACGCAGGTGATTTGGAATCCAAGGAAAGAAGGGAGGCAGGAAGGAAGGCAGGCAGGCAGGAAGGCAGGAAGGAAGGAAGGAAGGGAGGGAGGAGGGAAGAAAGGAAGGAAGGAAGGAAGGATCCATGAAAGGAAACATTTATCCATTGTCTACTGTGAATGAAATGCTGAACTAAAGTACTTTACGAATATCGTCTTATTTGATTCTCACAGCAGCCCTGGGAGGTAGCTGTTATTATTACGCCCATTTTACAGTTTAGGAAACTGAGGCAGACAGAGGCTGTGACTTGCTAGTCACACAGCTGGTAAGTTTCTTTCCTTTGTTTGGATGCAATCAATCAGGGTTAAGTGACTTGCCCAGGCTCACATAGCTAGTAAGTATCCAAGGTAGGATTTGAACTCAGGTTCTCCTGACTCTAGGACCAGTGCTCTAATCATCGTGGCACCTAGCTGCCCTGCTAGGAAGTTTCTGCGGATGGATTTGAACTCAGACTTTGTTGACTCCACGCCCAACACTCTATCCTCAGTATCACTCCACTGCATCATTATTGTATGCTGAGACCCAAGACATCTCCTATAAGACAGCCCGTGATCATATAGATTTCAGTCCATTGGGGAGGGGGGCAAAGTCTCACTCTCAGGATTCTACCCATGGCTATGTGAACCCCAAAGGTCTCGGAGTATTTGAGGGGATGTGACCTCGGGGTATGGGCTGGCATGGGGGGACATGGACCTGGGACTGGGCGGTTCAGTTGCCACTGATCTTTGACAAAACCCTCAGTCATGAAGAATCAATAAGGAATTCCCTGTCTCATCCCAGCAAGGAACCAGAGCACATGCCCTGGGAGGTGTTCCAAATCAGCAAATCAGGAATCGGAAGCTGGATTTAAGAGTCAGGAACACCTGAGTTCAAATCATGCCTTAGACACTTGTTAGCTGTGAGACCCTGGCAAAGTCACTTAACTTCTTTCAGGCTCAGATTCCTCACCTGAAAAATGGAGATAATAGTCATCCTTACCTCCCAGACACAGATGAAATAACATGCACAGTGATTTGCAGACCTTAAAGCACTTTATCAATGCTAGCTGTTATCATCATGTCTCTCATTCCTTGTCCACAAACATGAGCATTCTTCTGTACCATGTTTCTCGCCCAGCTGCAGCCAGAATTCGAACTATTTCTCTGGTTTCCTCCTTAGCTGTTGCTTTCTAGTACTGATTGGACTAATCTGGGGGTGGGACACCTGTGCCCTCGAGGCCACAGGTGTCCCACCCCTGGTCACTAATCAGTCACAGATTTCAAGGTAAAGCCATTTTTTTCAATGTGCAATGAGGGGAGACCACTGGAATGGGAGCTCGAGGACTTGGTTTTAACTTCCAGCTCTGACTGTAGCCAAATTATTCCACCTCCACTGGCTTCAATTTCCTCCTCTATGAAAGGAATGGTTTGGACAAAACCTCTGAAGTCTCTTGCATCTCCAGATCTATGACCCTCTGTGTGCCTAAATCACTTCCTCTTATTGGCCTCATTTTCCTCCTCTGTAAAATGAAGGGGTTGGCCAGAAATCCTCAGATGTCACTTTTAGCTCTAATGCAGTGAGAGTGTGATTCGGTCATTAAACGTCTTGTGTAATGCCCCAGGGTCCAGTCTATATCTAGATAATCTTTATATATTGCTGTTTGCCCTTTGTTTTCCAAGAGGACCCGTGACATCACAGGGTGATAGCTTGACTTGCAGGTGAATTGGATTTTGTTGAGGCAGAATCACCAGCCTCACTCTTTCTTCCAGAGTCTTAAAGTCCGGTGGCAAGACAAAATTCAGGATGACTGGTGATGGCCCGGGATGCAGTGGATGACCTTGGTGTCTTCAAAGTTTGACCAAGCTCTAAGTGCTCCACGGCACCTGTGTCACCCACCTTCATGGCTTATATGTATGTAGAGAAAGGACCAGCTCTTGCTTGAGTTATCTATTTGTTCCCAATAATTGGTCCGAAATAGCGTGGCCGGCTATAGGACCTGGATCTGATCTCTAAATTCTTTGGCATAGGGAGCTCCTGGTGAGTAGCTTCCCTTGCCAGTGAAAGTTGGCATCTTCTCCACAATTTAAGGTCTTAAAGCAGGAGCTCCTGACCTTGAGTCTATTAATTTGTATTTTTTTCTATTTTGGTAACTATATTTCAATAGAGCTTCTTTCCTGGGTATTCCAATGCATTTTATTTTGTGCATTTCAAAACCTTATTCTGATAAGAACCCCATAGGCTTCTCCAGAATGCCAAAGGGAAAAAAGTTAACCATCCCTGTTTTAGAAAGTTATCCAGGTATTGCGATGTTAAATGACCTGCCCAGAGTCACATGGCCAGTAAATGTCTAACAGCACTTGAATCCTAGCTTGGAGGTTATTTCTTTTATCCACTATGATATAGTATTTTCTTTCTTCTTTTCTTATTTAATATTTTATTTTTTCCCAATTACATGTAAAAACAATTGTAACACTCTTTGGTTTTTTTGAAATTTTGAGTTCCAATTTCTCTCCCTCCTTCCTTTCCCCCTCTCATTGAGAAGGCAAGCAATTTGACATAGGATTTATATGGATAGTCATGCAAAACACATTTCCATGTAAGTCATTCTGTGAAAGAAAACGCAGACAAAAAAACACCAAGAAAAATGAAGAAAGTAGAGAAGAAGTATCTTTGATCTGCATTCAGGCTCTACCAGTTCTTTCTCTGGAGATGGACAGCATCTTTCATCATAAGTCCTATAAAACTGTCTTGGATCATTATATTGCTGAGAATAGCTAAGTTATTCATAAGTAGATCATCATACAATACTGCTATTACTGCGTATAGTGTTCTCCTCGTTCATTTCAGTTTGCATCAGTTCACATAAGTCTTTCTATGTTTTTCTGAGAGCATCCTGTTCATCATTTCTTTTTTTATTATTTTTTTTATTTTTAGTTTGCAACAAACAGTTCTACATAATTTTGAGTTCCAGTTTTTCTTCCCTCCCTCTCCCCTTCCTCCCCAAGAAAGCATGGAATCCCATATAACTTCCATGTATAACTTGGCATTGAATTAATTTACACACTAGTCAAGTTGTGGAGAAGAACCATGACCAATGGAATGACTCATGATAAAGAGGAAACAGAACCAAAAACAAAAAACAAAAAAAACACAACGCAACAACAAATACGAAATAGAGAAAAAAAAAGTGGGAGGGAAAAAAGGCGAGTATGAAGTGTGCCTCGATTTGCATTCATACTTCATAGTTCTTTCTCTGGATGTAGATAGCCCTCTCCATCATGAGTCCTTTGGAGCTGTCTCTGCATATTGTGTTGCTGAGAAG
>JAQQSZ010000333.1:162-20850 GCA_028646595.1 Phalanger gymnotis | reverse complement strand
ACAACAACAAACCAATGATTATGCTGAGATAGACAGGACAACACACAAGCTTCTTAACCTTGATTGTTCAGCGTCAAAGTTGAATTATTTCTATGTTTACGGTTTTAAATTGATTGTTCATGTGATGTCTGTAGGCTATCATTTACACAGCTACTCTTTAAAGCTTGCTACAGTTTGAGGTCTAAAGTGATATATTGGACATGGACATCCCACTAGGGATTTTATAAATCTTATTCAGGGCAGCACCCATGCAATGAACTGGTTTTTAGCTGTGATATTCAGCACATTCATTTTGTGTGTGTGACAGGGTTGAACATTTGGGACATTTTGATTTTTGTACAGATCTCACCAATTTCCACATTCATAGCATCCTCTGACCAGGAGGGCATCAGCTGCCTAGGTACACTGGTCTCACAGTCATCAAAGTAATCTAATCCACCTAATTGTTAAAAAGAAATCTCCCTCTGAGTATTCCACAGCATAAAACATGTCATATCAAAGACGAAGAGGCCGTCCTCTATCTCAAAATCTGAGAGGATGGGGTTCAAATGTTAGGCTTTTGCTGTCTTGAAATGCATTAGGAGTGGGCATAGAAAGAGGCAGCCAGGTTCCTCTGCTTTCTCCATAGCTAAGTATTAATAACATATGCTGACCTTTGGAATAGGCTCTATGGTGCAATCAGCTCCCATAGAAATCCTAGATGGGGGCAGACAAGCATTGAGAGGCGATGTCAATGTGGATATCATTTTTTTGCCATGAATTGTGCCTTTCCCCTACTCATCCTGTGGTCCCTCTCCTTACAGTGATCCTCCTGATACAATAGTTTTGATATTTCCTTATACCACAACTTATCCATGAGTTAAGAGTAAGGAGTATCTGAGCTAGAAAGGCTTATATGTCAACAGTTGCTAATTAAGAAAAGATAAAGTTTCAACCAATTTTCCAGGAGTGAAGGACAAGTGTTTCTTCTCATCCGACTCTCCTGCTGGTCTCTCTTAGTGGGTCACTTCTCACATTGGCCCCTATAGCTATACTCTCTAGCTTTGGAGGACTCTTATGGAGACCTGAAGATTCCAGAGCCATTCTCAGGGCTTGCAGGGCTTCAACTCTACCTGGTAATTCATGTGGGAAGATGGGGGACAGATTCTCGAAGCCTATAATTCTAGCAACAGTTCTATGTAGACCAACTTCAATCTGAGAAGACATTGGTATTCTCTTAGGATGCAAAATATATTTTGTGAAGTCCAGAAAAGGATACAGTTGGGAAGAGAACTTTGTAAAATCCAAGGATCCAAAGGCTATTTTGTAAATTACAAAGAGATTTGCAAACTCCAGAAATTCTCCAGCAACACACCATTCTAGGAGCACCCAAAAAGCATCCTTAGTTTTGTCAGGATAATATGACCTTTTTGAGGGCACAGATTATTAAGCCTTTTGTCTTTATATCACTAGCATGAAACAAAATGTCCAAAACAAAATGTCCATAATAATGGATCACAGATTTAGAGTTAGAAAGGACTTGAGATGTCATCAAGTTCAACTCCTTCATTTTATAAATGAATGAATGGATAGGTGAATATAATTGAGGCAGTGAGAGGTTAAGCAATTTGCCTAGCATCACACAGGTTGTAAGCATCTGAGGTGGGATTTGAAGAGAGGTCTCCTGACTCCAAATTCAGTGGCCTCTATACTATGTCATGCTACAAATACGTGTTGAATGAATGACTGAATTATTGCTTTATACACTTTTGAGGCAAAAGTACCACTCCCAGGAGATATGAGAAAAGCTGTCACAGGAGATCGAGGAAGGAAATTACCCCATGTGATACCGCAATGGAGGGAGCAAGTGTTGGAAAATTCACAAGTAATCCCTTAAGGGTAAGCATGGGAAAATTTCTCGTTTTATGTCACAAGTGAATGATATAACGAGCTAGAGTGACAGTGTAGGACATTGCTACAAAACATAAGATGTATTCTCTGCCCTTGAGTAACTTACAATCTTGTGGGGAGATGTGATTTACACAGATGAAGTGACTAGGGAATAATTTAAGAGAGTAAATGGCCAGGTACCAAAATGTGAGCTATTGGCAATAAGGGATTCATCTCTGTATGTAGCTGAGTTATACAGCCTTGAAAATCAGCAAAGAAAGAGATCAGTGTGCACTGGTATAATCTGAGAAGGTTTAAAGGAGAAAATAAGTCTTAAATACGGGGCTAGTACAATAGGCAGGATTTAGGTAGATAAAGTAGCCTACCATGGTGCCTAGAATTCTCATCATTAGATGAATTCCTTTGAATTAAGACAGGGTTTCCCAAAATACCTTGGCAAAGGGCACACGTTATTTTGAACATATAACATATTAACACATTCGACCTTTTAAGTCAGATTGATTTATCAGATTAACTATCACCCATCAAAAAATTGTATTTTAGTGAACGAAATATAGGGTTGGTACTAAACGATGATAAGAGAAGGGTTTTGGAGGGGCTGAGGATATAGAACAATCCCTGTAAAGGGAAAGTGTCAGGTCCCATAATGGGGGCCTTGGAAAGCTAGGGAACAGTATGAGGGCTCCGAGCAAGGCCAAATGAGTTGCAGGGTGGTCTTGTAATAAGATATAGGGTCTTACTGATATACAACTGATAAATTTTGCCTATCCCTGGCTGTGCTCCTCAGTAAATGAAGTGATGACATTTCAAATTTTGGCATTAGGTAAATGCTATCGCTTTCAATGATCTGTTTTTATTTTAAAGCCTTGATTTATGTCAAGTTTGTTCAATATAGTTCAGAACTATTGCCTAAAGATAAGTAGCATTAAATGTTCTCTTGAACCAACAAATATTAAAGGGAAAACCTAGATGCCAGGCCCATAAGGAAGATCCTCCTCTGCTGGAGGCAAAGAGAGACAGCAGAAAGCCAGCTTCAGGAGGCAAAGACTACAGGAACCACAAAGCAGTTGAAGTTGATAACAAGGGATGATTAGTATGGATAACAGTTTATCTGATATAATTTTTTTTCCATCTTCTAAATTTCTCTGCCTTGGGAACTAGCTCTAGTCACCTTGTCCTAGTTATGACTCTGCTCTAGACTCTATTTTGAGTTTCTCAACCCCCGTTTTTTGCAGGGGGGAAGGCAGGGCAACTGGGGTTAAGTGACTTGTCCAAGGTCACACAGCAAGTAAGTGTGTCAAATGCCTGAGGCCGGATTTGAACTCAGGTCCTTCTGACTCCAGGGCTGGTTCTCTGCTCATTGAGCCACCTAGATGCCCCCAATCAAAAACCCTTTTAATAGTGATTCAATTTTGAAGATGCACTGACATCCCCATCAACTTACATTCTACCTGGTGCCCCAAAAGACCACAATTTAGAAGTTAGATATTTAATCAGTAGTAGGGTCCCATGAGGGATTGATTTGACATTATCATCATCACTAGGGCTTCTTTTAGGGGATATTTAATGATCTCAGTTTGAAACTCACTGAACTCCAAAAAGGCCTTCCAAAATGAAAACAATTTTAAAATATGGTCTTAATGAACTCATTTGCAGATAGCAATAAGCTATTACATGAAATGGAACCAACGAATAATTGAAATGATAAAATGGCATAGCCTCTTTTTCAGAGTAAGTTAAGAACACACCAAGCTCCCTGCCTTGACTGCTTTTTAAGATAGACATGCCTGCAAACCCTTTCACGTACATGACTTTCATTTCAAGTGGTAAAGCCATTTAGAGTCAATTTTTTAACCTTTCCATTTCTGAAGACTTATTCAGAACTGCACACACTGGGTCAAACAAAGCGCATGAGTGAAATCCTTTAGAATTTAAATCTTTACCAAAGACTAAAGAGGCAAGTTTTGGTACCAGGTAATAGGACAGAAGAGGGGATTTAAATTAAAGACACAGTATCCCATCAACCTATCCTGAGTCAGCTCTGAAAGGAAAAGGATTTAGGGGTTACCTGACCTACCTGAAGCAGCTTTTGACACTTCAGAATAGACGCACACTCAGCTTCACATACAGTAGTCCAGAGAGGATCTAAGCTTTGCAAAGTTGCTTTCTGTTGAAGATCAGAGCACTTTAGAGCAAGAAAATCCCTCTCTGGCCGAGGTTCTAGTAAAGAACAAATAGTAGAATTCTCTGGAGAGTTCAGTGAACCTCCCTAGGCATCTTGCTATTCTAGAGAGCAAACCTCTCTGCATGGCTTCCACATTTTTCAAACAATCCACAGATATTTGAGGAAGAAAAGAAAAGAATGAATTAAAAAATGAACCAACTCCTTTAAAACTATATAGTATCTACCAGGGCTCATCCTAAAATAGATTGTACTATTATGGTCATTGATAGAGTCTACAAAGGTGGGGACATTGTCTCTACAAGTTTAGTCTTTATGTTACATTAGTATCCAGCCCCTTTCTCATGAAAATGTGATGTCATGCATTTGTTTATCAGATTATGCAGCTGATGTCTTGGAACCTGAGGACATGAGATGCACAACAAGTAAGTATACATGAGGAGAACACAGCTGTGATAATTGCTGTATTGCTGAGGATATGGGAACATAGGGCTATGGGGGGGGGATGCTCTCCAGTGATAACACTCATTTGACCTCTCTGAGTCTCAGTTGCCTCATCTATAAAATGGGTATAATAGCTTATAGAGTTGTTGGGAACATCAAATGAGGAAATGAACGTAAAGTGCTTTGTAAACATGAAAGAACTATATAAACATCAGCTATTATTATAACATTCCTTGGATATGACATATACGAGGGTAAGGGAAATATAAGGTAGTATGTGGTGGGGTCAGAGGAAAGTCTGGGAGAGCGTTCTAAGATGTAGGAAGTGAACAAGAGCACTTGCAGCTGGAAAGATCAAGGAAGACTTGATAAAGTAAGGGAATAAAAGCACCTACCATGTGCCAGACACTGTGCTGACTAAGCACTTTACAAATATAATCTCATTTGCTCCTCGCAACAACCCTGCGAGGTAGATTCTATTGTTATGCTCATTTCATAGCAGAGAAAAATGGGCAAAGAGCAGTTAAATGACTTAGCCAGTGTCACACATAGTATCTGTGACTAGTTCTGAACTCAGGTCTTCCTGGGTTCTGTCCCACTTTCTATCCACTATGATATGTAGCTCTCTTTACAAGGGAGATCTTCAGCCGATCCTTGAAGATAAAGATTCTGAAAGATGGAAATGAGGAGAGGATGCATTCCATGCATGCGAGATACCCTGTGTGAATCCTCAGAGGCACATGACGCCATGTTGTTTCAGGAAATGGCCTGTAGATCACTAACATTGAGAGAGCTATCACTGTAGTTTTCTCAAAATGATACCTATGTCCCAGAGTTGTGAGAAAAACCCTGAGTGAAGAGATAGATGGTAATAGCTTTTAGCTCTTCAGTGACCTCCATGAGTTCAAGTGACCAGGCCTGGGCAAACTCAATTCCCAAGTCTTAACAGAATCCACAGGTGTGAGTGCAAGCCACTTTGGGGCCTCTTTGAAGAATTGTAGGACTATGCCCTAAGAAATAGTGAATGTGAAGAATACAGGAAAACATGGGAAGATTCATATGAGCTGATAGGTCCTAAAGAAGAGATGAGAAAATGCGCCCCCGTTCCTTCTTTGCTGAAGAGGGGGGTTAACGGCCTATGCTGTCAGGCTTATTCAATGTGTTACTAGCTCTACCTCACTGGGTGTTTTTTTTTCCTCTTTTGCTTTTTTGTTTTTTGTTACTTGGTTTGGTTCTTTAGTTAGAGGAGGTGGAAGATATAAATGGAAATCGATGCGATGCAAAGCAAAAGTTATTAATGCAAAGTAAACAAACGGCTGTAGAAAATAGAAGTGGTGCCATATTTGATAGTATTAATGGACTAGATTAGGGTGAATGCTATTCCAAATTTTTTAAAAAGGAAAGAAAGTGAAGTCTACAAACTATGGGCCCCAGAAGTTGATTTCAATAACAGAAAATTCCAAAACCCATTATTAAGGATGTGGTTTATGAGCTCTTAGAAAGGGAAGTCGTGATCTTTAAAAGCCAGCATGGTTTCATTCAGAACAGATAATGCCAGTCAGTACCTGTTTTTTTAAAAATTAGTTAATTTATTTATTTTTAGTTTTCAACATTCACTTCCATAAGTTCTAATTTTCTCTCCCTCCCTTTCCTCTGCCTCCCCAAGATGGCCTACAATCCAATATAGGCTCTACATATACATTCCTATTAAACATATTTTCACATTAGTCATGTTGTATAGAAGAATTATAACGAATGGAAGAAACCATAAGAAAGAGAATGAAACAAAACAAAACAGAAAAGAAAATAATCTGCTTTGCTCTGCATTCAGATTCTGTAGTTCTTTCTCTGGATGCGATGGTATTTTCCATCCACCTGTTCATTTCTTATAGCACAGTAGTGTTCTATTACATTCATATACCACAACTTGTTCAGCCATTCCCCAATTAATGGGCATCCCCTCAATGTCCAATTCTTGGCCACCACAAAAAGAGCTGCTATAAATATTTTCATACATGTGGGTCCTTTTCCCATTTTTGTGATCTCTTTGGGATACAGCCCTAGAAGTAGTATCTCTGGGTCAAAGGGTATGCACATTTTTATAGCCCTGAGACAGCACTTGTTTTGACAGAGTAACTACAAATATGTAATGTAAATTTGGGGATAGGGGAGAACAAAAACTCTTAGAAAAGGTGTCCTAGGATCAAGAAACTATAAGAGGTGGGGCAGCTACATGGCACAGTGGATAGGGCATCAGCCCTGGAGTCAAAAGGACCTGAGTTCAAACCCAGCCTCAGACACTTGACACTTACTAGCTGTATGACCCTGAACAAGTGACTTAACCCCAATTGCCTCACAAAAAAAGAAAGAAAGAAACATAAGAGGCAAAAGGCTGGTAGAATACACAGAAGCTTTACACTTAGACATCATGAGAACTTCCTTTCAGAAAGGAATCAGGAGATTCTGGACATGACAAGTACCAAATTACATCAGAATAAATGAAACTGACTACCTTACAGACTAGTTATTAATTAGGGAGTATTTCTCAATCAGCTTTCTGTATACAGTCAAACTGTTAATTTAGTAAAGATTGTAATAAATATCAAACTAGAATAAAAGAGGAGAAAAACATATGGCATTCAGTCAAAACAGCTGCAGACGGACCTATTTAAATAAGCCATTGACACAGAAAAAATGGAAAATGGATGACAGAAAAGACATTGAAGTGGACTCTTACCAATTTCCCTAGAAGTTTAATAGTCAAAGCAACTGAAACAATAAAGAGGCCCAAAAAAATCAAGGAACTGCTTCATTAAGCAAATACTAGCTCTCTATGCCAAGTTGCAAAATAAGACACCCAATGGTATCACTGACTTAGGATGCAATTTCATTGGCAAAACATTATGGAGGAATGTGGTAGGAGATTATGAGCAATATCATTTTATGAAACAATGAGATGTGATAAAGGGAAAAAGGAGTTTATAAAAGGTATGGCGTGATATTCAATTAGGCCAGCTCATCCTAGGGGCACTTTGGGATGAAACTAGAAAGGAGATAACAAATAGATGAGAAATGGGAAAGACCTCTCAGCATTTCTATAATAAATAATTTTTTATATCAGTGACAGTGGAATCACTCCATTTGGAGTCTAACATCATAGTCCAGTTTGTGCTATATGAGGAAGTGGAAGGGCCATTTATGGAAACAAAGATGACTAGAATAAGTAAGCCTTACCAAGTATGCATGAAGGAGAGGCATAATGGTAGTGACACGATGTTGAAACCTGTAACAGTAAAATTCTAATGAAATCTGAAAAAGGGAAGATGACAAATGTCTGGAGGTATTTGTTACTGGAGGCATTATTACTATGCAAAAAAATAAATCAAGAGGATAGTGTCACCTACAAAACCGTATGCCTACTTTCTCAACTTTACAAAATCAGTATGAGAATAATTTATACCAATAGAAAGGATGCTCTCAAGGAAGATATGAGAAGAGACTTTTGAAGGTGATATTTTATGTTAGGCCAAAACTTTATAGCTATATAATTGATTGAAAGTTATGGAGAACATAAGATCCCAATGTGTTCATTGTTTGTTGACTATAAAAATATGTTTTAATTCAGTAGAACAAAATACTACCTTAAAGGCTCTTCTGCAGCAAGATGTTTCCCAGGCATATGTTAAGGTCATAACATATTCCTTGATAAAACCAACCTAAGAGAAAAATTTGCATGATGATTCTCTAATTATTAATATCAATTTAGGCATAAAACAAGGAGACACAAGTTTACTCTAGGTGCTTGTCATTATCCTGGAGGCTGTCTAGTATAAAGCTAAAAAGTAATTCTCTCTGGGTGGTGAGGTCCTTCAAAGGTCTCTCATCCTTTGAGAATGACATGGAGTTGCTTCCATCAAGCTTCAAAACATGGTGGGACTTCCTTAAAGAAAAAACAATTGTTTTTGATTCTCTTTTCCTCTTTTAAAATGACCACCATCACTGCTGCCACCTTCCATAATAGAACCCTCCCATCTAACAAATAAGTACAGTCAAGTAAAACAATGTAACTTATTGACCATATCTGAATACGTCTAATTCTTTGTTGACTCTCTACTACATCTTTGTGAATAGATAAGCTTCACTATCAAGTGTTTCGGTGTTATTTTCCTTTGCATTATTTTGGTCATCATGATCATAAATTGTTCTTCTGGTACTGTGTTTTTCCTTTTCGTCAGTTTCATGCTAGTCATTTCAAATTTCTTTAAATTCTTCACATTTGTCATTTCTTACGGAGTCAATGATATTCCAATAATCCATATATCAAGATTTATTTAGTCATTCTCACTTCCATGTCAGTTCTTTGCTACTTCAAAAAGTGTTGCTATGAAAATTTTTGTGTATGTGGGACCTTTTCCTCTGTCTTTGTTCTTCTTGGGGTATATGCCTATTAGTGATATTGCTGGGTCAAAAGTTTATGTCCAATTTAGAGGCATTGTTCATATAATTCCAAATAATTTTCCAGAATAATTGGACCAATTCCTAGCTCCATTAAGAGTGCATTTGTGTTCCTGTCTTCCTACATCCTCCCTCCAGCATTTACAATTTTTCTCTTTATCTTTGCCAACCTGATAGGCAAAAGTTAAACCTTAGAGTTGTTTTAATCTGAATTTTCTTGTTATTGGTGATTTGTAGCATTCCTTTAATCTAGTTATTGACAACTTGCGTTTCTTCTCTTGAAGATTCCCTTTTTCATACCCTTTGGCCACTTACCCACTGGAGAATGGCTCTTCTTTTTGCACATTTATATCCACTCCCCTAGATATCGTAAATGTAAGACCTTTCTCTTTTAGAGATATTTGCTATAAAGTTTTTTTCTAAATTAGTTCCTTCTCTTCTAATTCCAGCTGCATTGAATTTGTTCATACAAAAGATTTTCAATTTTGTGTAATTGGTTATTTAATCTATTAGCTAACGTTTATGTAGTGCTTTATGGTTTGTGAAGCAATTTTATGTATAAACACATGTATGTATATATATACATACACATATGTGTATGTATATATATATACATATATATATATAAAATCTCATTTGACCTTCACATTAACCTTGTGAGAAATGTGCTGCTATTATTACCATTTTACAGATGAGGAAACTGAGGCTCACAGAGATTAAGCAACTTGCTAGTAAGTGTCTGAGGCAGGATTTAAATTCATATCTTCCTGACTTTCAATATTCTATGTACCTTAAATTCATCTCTGTTCCTTGTTTCATTATAAATTATTCCCCTAGCCAGGATTGTGCTACAGAGCTTCCTAAATGAGATTCAAAATCAAATCCTTTAGCCTAACTATCCACACAGAAGGGAAAAAAACATGAGTGGATGAAGAATATTTATTGTCTTAACTATCAATATGCAGTTGAATGGACAACACACAGAGCTGGTCCATCAACACATATGTCTTATTTAGTTACTAACAATGGACAAAGAACTGGATCTAATTTTGAATATGAGGAACAGACCAAGCTGGGTTGTCCTTTAACCATTGTGTTATGCTTTCAGTGATGCCATGCTTTTCCATGCAACAAAATCCCATCATTTAAACATCAGTGTTCTTCTAGGGATGTTTTATGAATGGATAACAGGGAATGTTGTAATGTCTAAAGAATTAAAATTATGGATCACCCGAGGGCCAATGAAGAGATGTATGGAAAGCACAAAGAGGTTGGAGAATACTGTCAATGATAATTTGTGTGAATGAAGTGAAATAAAAGACATAATAAAAGAGATTTATGGAGGGAAAAGGAAGTGGACCATTTGGACCAAGAATGAGGGATAAGAGATAGACAGCCCCTGGCCTGTAACTGTGCTGACACAATAGTAAAACATCCATAAGAGTATCCTCCATAATCAGATCATGAATCCATCAATGTATTCAAGAACTTTTTTTGTTGTTCAGCTGTTTTTCAGTCAACTCTTACTCTTCATTACCCCATTTGGAATTTTCTTGGCAGAAATACTGGAATGGTTTGCCATTTCCTTCTCCAGGTCATTTTTACAGATGAGGAAACTGAGGCAAACAGGTTTAAGTGACTTGCCCAGGGTCACGCAACTAGTAAGTATTTGAAGTCAGATTTGAACTCAGGTCTTCCTGCCGCCAGGCCTGGAGCTTATGCGCTGTACCACCTGACTGCCCATTTAAGAACTAGACATGCTAATACTAATACCTTACATAATATTTTAAAGTTTGTGAGCACTCAATATACATGATCTCATATGATTCTCAGAACATCTCTGTGAGGTAGACATATCCAGTATGAATATGCCCAATGTACAGATGAGGAAACTAAAGATGAGAGAGGGTAAGTGACTTGTCAATGGTCCTACCCCCAGTGTCAGATGCAGAATTCGAACCTAGATTTCACTTGATTCCAAATCTAAGAGTTCTTTGCAGATTGTAGATCATTATAATGTGGCAGATATGGTATACTTTCATCTCAGGAAAGCATTTGAGAAAGTCTCTCATACTATCTTTGTACACAAGATAGAAAAATATGAGTATTTTGAGACTGGTACTGAGAATTCCTAGCAGTGTGAGATATCAGATTGGCACAGCCTGGAACCCTTAGTTGTCCTTTCAAGGTGAAAAAAAGTGTAAGTGGGGTAGCAATGGACCCAAAAGAGTCTGAGAGGGGATGAGACTTTTTTAAAGCCCTGCAGAGACAAGATTCATTTAAATAAAAATAAAAGAAACAACATGTTCACCTACAATAGTCACTGTAACCAAGTGGTTCCTTACTCACTTACGGTCAGTCAGATAACATGACACAAACTGACCTAGGCTAAATGTCTTACTCAGTAGTATGTCTAGACTGGAGAAAGCATAACCCTTATGTCACATGATCTCTGCCTTAAAAAAGCCCTCCTTGTCATCAGCATGTGACTTTCATCTAACATAGGAACTCCTGGGTCATTTCGTATTTTCCCATCAGATTCTGAGAATTACAGCTCCCAAAGTTCCCATTTTCATCATAGGGACTCTCCAAGGTTGAGGAAAAGACTCTAATAACATTTTATACTTCCAGAATACTTTAGTCAGTGATAACAACATAATTTCATTTATTCAAATATAATTCCAACGAAGGACATAGCATTGAGGGTAGGGAATACCAAAGAAGTCTAGGATACATTCTATACCAGGTAGGAGCAATTCCAATTGAGGAAGACAAAATATCAAACTAAGTCACAATGCAAGGCAATTTTAAAATTGTGGCATGCTATACAGTTCCTGTACAATCTGGGGACTGAAACCAGGGGATTAGGATTTGGGATCTGCACCCCAGCCATCTCTTATGCTCCTTCCTAGAATATACCAAAATGAAGATTGGAGTCACTAAATAGCTTGCTCAAATAGTGACTGCCAGGGAATTGAAAAATAGAATAAATCTGGGAAATAGAGTAGAGCTATTTCTAGAAGGTCCAAATTAATCCTTTTTATTGATTCTATGTATCCGAAATTCAAAACACTTCAAAAATAGATCCAGAAGAATATAAAGCTTTTTAATCATATTTAAAAAAACAAAAGAATTTCAGATGCAGGACAGAAAAAGAAGAATATAGCTCAAGTATTAAACAATAACTGATATTTATGGAGCATTTTAGAACTTGCAAAACATTTCCTTCACAACATTGTCATGTGGAAAGTTCAAGTATTATTATTTTCACTTTATAAGTGTGGAAATTGAGACTATGAGATACTTAGAGGTCAATGGCACCCATGAGGGGTCTTGTAGGGTGGAACCCATAAAAGGCAGCCCAGTGTAGAAAAGTGGGGGCGGGGGCGAGGGGAATAAACATTTATTAAAAACCTACTACATGCCAGGCTCTGTATTAAGTGCATTATAAATATTATCTCATTTGATCCTCATAACCACTCTATGAGGTAGGTATTATTATCACCCCCATTTTGCATTGAGGAAACTGAGTCAAATTGAGATTTAATTGACTTGTCCTAGGCACACAGCTGCTAAGTATTGGATGATGGATTTGAGCTTCCCAACTCCAGGTCCAACTCTCTATCCACTGCACCACCTAGCTGATTCATAGTAGGTAGAGAGCTAGCCTCAGTCTGGAAAACCTGGGTTCAAGTTCTGCCTCTGACATATTCACTGTATGACACTGGGAAAATATTAATTTCTCACTGCCCCCAGGCAATTCTCTAATACTATCCGTTGCTGCAGAGCAAGGTCCCTTGTCTTCTGACTAGGTCCGGGCCATGTTCCACTAAAAGTGAACATATATAAAAACCTTTGCATGCCTTAAAGCACTATACAAATTAAATAATAAAGCACTATATAAAACTATATATATATATATATGTAAAGCACTAAATAAACTATATATAAAACTATTATTATCATTCCTAACAATAATAACACATCTGTATAGTGCTTTAAAGTTTATGAAGTATTTTATTTGCAATAACATTGTAAAGTAGGTAGTATTAGTACTATCATTTTCTTTTTTGTAAATTCTGAGGAAAAGGGAGAAGACACAGGGGAGGAAGAAGAAGAGGAAGGTGACAGAAGTAGCAGGATAGAAAGAATTGGGAGCGTAACTGAAGAGAGAATGGTGGAGGTCTGAAATGGACCAAATCAGAAAATGGCAACTTCCCAAAACCTCTAAGAGAAAAAAAATGCACAATTATCTTCAACCAATCTTGGCACCAGAACTGATGCCTGGATGGGGAAGTGGAAATGCCCGGAATGAAATCCTGATCTAAGCAGATCTCCCTTACAATCCTTGTTGATCCAGTTAACAAAGGTCAACCAACATCATTAAAAATAGCCCTAGGAAATGGAGGCTTTCTCAGAATATGGAGTATTATTTTTCTTTTCAATTCACATATACACCATAGAAGCTTCTGGAATTTCTGCTTAAAATATTAGGTACTGCAGTAAGATTTTTTAAATGCCACTGCTTATGATTTCCAGCCCAGTACAGAGAACAAGTCCCTTTTGTATGGGTTGGATTAGGAAGACCTTGTGGAGAAAATGAGATATGCTATGAGTTCTGAAGCGGAGGTAGCATTTGGAGCAGAGAGGACAGGAGGAGAGAAGGGAAGAAATAGAAGGAGGAAGGAGAGGGGAGGAGAGGAGATGGGAAGGGAGGAGGAGAGAAGAGGGGAGGGGAAGGAAAGAGGAAAGAGGAGGGAGGAAGGGAGGGGAGGAGAAGAGAAGAGAGGAGAGGACAGGAGAAGAAAGAGGAGGGGGAGGAGAGGGTGGAGGGGAAGAGCAGGGCCGGGAGGGGAGGGAAGGAGAGGAGAGGAATTCAATATGAAGAGAATATTGTAAGTAAAAATCTTGGAATTTGGAACAAACGTGGCTTGTTTTGAGGAAAACAGGAGAAACCTAGTTAGAACAGAAGATGCTGGAAAGTAGAGGGAGATAAGGTTAGCATCATTCTCTGGTATCCCAACAAGCCTCTAAGTGATATTGAAGTGGACTCAGCTGTAACAACACAGTTAGATGCTCATCTCTAAGCTGAACTGGAGCACAGGTAATTATTGCCCTGCTCTCTCAGTGGTGAAATCTGTGACTAGACTCTAAAATAATATAACAACCCAATCAGACACACACATTAATCCAAGGGGCACAGATACCCTTTGGGGTATTGGAAGCTTCTCCTGGGAACCAGTGTTTAGCTAGACAAATACACACACATCCCAAAGGGAAGACACCCAGAAGTCTCAAACCATCGAGGTTACACTGCTTTGCCATTTCCATAAGTCCTTCTGGTCCCTGCCCCTCACATTCTCCTCCCTAAGCTCTCATAAAACAATAATGCATGGGGGCCAGTTTAAGGTTCCCAAGAAGTGAAAGCCCAGCTCATTTCAGCCTTTATTTGCTGGTTTCAGACAGCCACTTCTTGGGAAACAGGATATTGCAGTCTTTAGAGCTATTAACCACAGCTGATCCTGGGCAAATCACGTTAGCTCTCCGAGCTTACTTAGCTTAACTTTGTTTCATTTCATTGAGCTAACTTAGTTTCATTCTTGTGAAATGAGGCTGTTGGACTAGTAGGCCTTTAAAATCCTTTTTAGTTCTAAATCTATGATTTTATGATCTTTTCTTGTATCCATGAAGCAATCGCCCTACCTTCCTGGCCATGCTAACAGCTGGACCGGTGGGTCTGACCTATACTGCAGCTTGGACTAAGGAACAGAATAGGAAAACCTAAATATGAATCCTGCCTATGACTTTTGATAGCCGTGTAACCATGGGCAAAACACAGTCTCTCTCAGAGCTTGAATTTGTTTATCTCTAAAATAGGCATAATAATGACTATAGTACCTGCCACTCAGGCTTAAATAAGATAATATGTGACAGAAGCATACTGGCAAATGTTTAACGAACTGTTCTCCAAAAAATGCAGAACAGACTTTAAAATTTTTAAAATTTATTTTAGTTTTAAGTTATGGAATAAAACAATCATTTCCATAATGTAGTATAATAAAAAAGATAATTGCACATGAAATTACAAATTTACTATGTACAAGTTGCTGTTTTTTCAAATATGCAATAAAATTATCATGTAAATGTCTTCTTTTCTTCCCTCCTCCTTCCCCACCCAAGAGATACTATTAGACACAAATATGTATGTATGTAAGATCATTTTATACATACTTCTATTTGTCAATTCTTTCTCTGGATGCAGACAGAGTCTTCCTTCATGTGTCCTTTGTAGTTAATTTGGGTATTTATAATAGACAAAATGACTTAGTCACTCAAGATATTTTTAAAACAATATTGCTGTTACTATATACAACATTCTCTTGGTTCTGCTTATTTCATTCTTCATTATTTTGTGCAAGTCTGTCCATGTTTTCTAAGATCATGAAGCTCATCATTTCTTATATCACAGTAGTATTCCATCGCATTCATATACCACAACTTGTTCAGCCATTTCCCAATTGATGGGCATCCCCACAATTTCCGGTTCTTGGCCACCACAGAGAGAGCTGCTACAAATATTTTAGAACATATAGGTTCTTTTCCTTTTCCCTTAATCATCTCTGGAAACAGACCCAGTAGTTGTATTGCTGGCTCAAAGGGTATAGGCAGTTTAATAACTCTTTGGGCATAATACCAGATTACTCGTCAAAATAATTGAATCAGTTCACAATTACACCAACAATGAATTAGCATCTCAATTTTTCCACATTCCTCCAACATTTGTTGCTTTCCTCTTCAATCCTTTTAGCCAATCTGATAGGTGTGAAAAGAGGTCTCAAGTTTGTTTTATTTCACATTTCTCTAAGCAATAATATTGAGAGCATTTTCCATATGAAGACAAATAGTTTTGATTTCTGCATTGGAAAACTGCACATTCATATCCTTTGACCATTTATCAACTGGGGAATGACTTACGTTCTTATAGATTTTATACATTCTTTATATTTTTGAGATATGAGACCTTGATCTGAGAAACTGTCTAAAATCCCCCCCCCCAATTTTGTGCTTTCCTTTTCATCTTGGCTACATTTGTTTTATTTGTACAAACCCTTTACTTAATGTATTCAAAATTATCAATTTTACACATCACTCTGCTCTCGATCTCTTGTTCATAAATTGTTCACCTATTCATAAGTCTGATAAGTAATATGTTCCATATTCTTCAATTTTTCTTTTAATATCTCTTTTTGTATCTAGGTCACGTATCCATTTTGATCTTTTCCTGGTAAACGGTGTAAGATATTGGTCTATGCCCAATTTCTGCCATACTGCTTTCTAGTTTTCCCAATAATTTTTTTTTTACCAAATAATGAATTCTTATCCCAAAATCTTAAGTCTTTACATTTTTCAAATACAAGGTTACTATATTTATTTGCTGCTGTAAATTGTATGTCTACTCTGTTCCATTGATCTACCTTTCTATTTCTTGGTCAGTACCAGATAGTTTTGATAAGTGCTGCCTTACAATGTAGTTTAATATACAGCACTGATAAACCTCTTTCCTTTACATTTTTTTCATTACTTCCTTTGATATTTTTTTTTCAGCAAGTCAATTGGGGTTAAGTGACTTGCCCAGGGTCACATAGCTACTAAGTGTCAAACGTCTGAGGCCAGATTTGAACTCAGATACTTCTTATTCCAGGCCTGGTGCTCTATCTACTGCACCACCTTAGCTACCCCTCCTTTGATATTCTTGAGTTTTTGTTCTTCAAAATGAATTTTGTTATTATTTTACTAATTCAGTAAAATACTTTTTTGATAATTAATTGGAATGGTATTGAATATGTTACTTTAGGAGAATACTCTTTTAAGTTTAATGTGCATTATTATTATTATTATTAATATTTTCCCCATCACTTTCGGTCTATTCAATCAACAAAATAATAAATGAAACTTTGATTCATAGCAGTTGAGGATTTCCAAGTTGTCGTTGCTCATGTCGAAAATATAACAATCGGCTTTTATCTCAGCCGACTCCAGCACATGTGTAAAGTACTTTGTGAACCTCCAAGTGTTAACAGAAATGTCAGCTATTATTATTATTATTATTATTATTATTATTTTATATCTTGAACACCAAATTGGAGAATTCATATCTTATGTGGTGGACAATGGGAAGTGACCAGAGATTCTTAGAGGATTGATGTGATGAAATCTGTGTTTTAGGGGGGAAACTTAATTTGATGGCAGTAGTAGATGACCTGGCAGTGGAGAATCTATCAGGAAGAAGACTCATAGGAAGGCTGTTAGCAGTAGTTCAGGCCTAAGGTAATAACAGACCCAAACTTCCTAAATGGAAGAAAGGAAGAGATAAATGCATGGGAAAAAATTAATTTTGGTGACACTGAATCAGATCCAACATTCTGTCAGGTGTATGTTCACAATAACGAATGTGGAGCATTATAGAAGCACCGGCTGTTGCCATCAAACATTTATTAAAAGACAGCGTGTACTCCTTACAGCATTGAACTTAGAGTTGGATGAGACCTGGGTTTGAACACCACCTTCTCTCCTACTAGCTGTGTGACCACAGGGCAGTCACTTGCCTTCTCTGAACCTCAGTTTTCTCATATGTAAAGTGGTCATGATAGCGATTTTTTTTTGTTCAATACCTTTCATTCTTCACATCACAGACGTTTCCAGATATGTAATCACTGACACGGCCACCCACCCCTCACCCGGTCGGTCCTTCTATTCTGTAACTGAACACTCCCTCGTAAAAAAGAAAAACAGTTAAGTTAAAACAACTAATAGAGTGACTGGAGCCTGACAACATTCTGATTTTGTAGTCTTTTTCCTAGCTGATGAGAAGAGTTAGGTTCACTTATTATTTTTAAAAGTCTATTGCTTTATATTGTAATAAGGATCAAATGTGAAAGCTTAGCTACTCTGATCAATACAATGACCCAAGGTGATTCCAAAGATGATTCCATGATGAAAATACAATGATCCAAGATGATTCCATGATGAAAAGTACCATCCACCTCCAGAGAGAGAACTGATGAATTTTGAGTGCAGATTGAAGCATACTTTTTTATTTTGTTTCTTGCTTTTTTTCAATTGGTTGTCATTTTGGTTTTTTGTAACATGGCTAATAAGGAAATGTATTTTGCATGACTTCACTTGTATAATTGATAGTATATTGCTTGTCTGCTCAATGAGTGGGGTATAGGCAGGAGGGAGGGAGAGAATTTGAAACTCTGCATTTTTGAAAAAATGAATGTTAAAAACCAAAATACACAAAAAAGGTCTATTGCTTTAGAGGAGTTTGTTAAACCTAGTACAAGGTGATTCTGATCTTTTCCTCCTTAAATGGCCTTGTATACACTTTTCTATGTGCATGTTATTTTCCCCTATTCCCAGAATGTAAACTTCTTGAGGGAGAGGGGACAGGTTTCATTTATTGCTCTTTGTATTCCCAGCACCTAACAAAGTGACTTGCATGTAGAAGGTGTTTAATTAGTGTTTATTAAATTAAATTTAATAGAAATTGAAACTAATATCCTCTTTGCTCCTTAGGAATCTGTAGATTTATTCTCTGTCATTATTCACTTCTGTTCTAAGGTCAGATGGGGTCGGCAGACAAGAATGGGCATTACTGGCAGCCAGGAAGGGGCATTACTAGCTGTCCCTGGATGGGCTCCTTAGAATGAGTTGTCCTCCCTACTGCTGAATTCAAATGCAATTTCTGTTTCATAATAAATATGCATTTGCTTTATGAACACATTTTATGGCAAGCCTTTCTGCATTATATAAACATTTCACTGTCTTTGCCGACCATGAAATTACTCACATTTTAATCTACTTGTTATATTAAGAGAAGGGGCTTTTAATTTAATAGGTTTCACAAAAGTAAGTAATTTATAAACATGTTTTCAGACTCTTTGAAACCAGATGAAGGAACTCAGGGATATGTTAGGAAGAAGAGGTCAAAGTGACGGTTTTTGAATTTGGGATTAGGATGCATCATGAAGCCCCTATCCCTCACACCCACATACCCAATTAATTTGGAAAACAAAGACAGCCCAGGTAGACATCAGAGCCTTCTGTCCCTTAAATGATTAAGCAGAAAATTCTCCTTGTTCTTAGGACATGAAACAAATGGGTTGAAATATGTCAAGACAGATATGCAGTGCACTGCAACTTGCCGCCCCCCCATTCAACTCAACACACTAGGGGAGAAGTTTTTGGGGGTTTTGTGTTAAAATATATGCATAAGTGAAAACACCTGATACAAGGAGTCAGTCTGATAATGTATACAGAACTCTGCCTGGTAGAACCCTACCTCTCTGTCTTAAGAAGAGAAGCAATTTCATTTCTCAATTCTTAGGAACCAATCAATCAACTAATATTTATTATTATTTATTGAGCTAAGTGCTAAGGATACAAAAAGAGGCAAAAGACTCTGTCCTCAAAGAGCTCACAATCCAATCATGACTGGTTTTTCTTTTACTCAGAGTTTAATTCTTTTTCATTAATCTTTTATTTGCATTGCCGAAGTCATAGTGCAAATTGTTCTTTTGACCCTACTTATGGTTTGCTTGGTAGCACTTAATAGAAATATTTCCAGATTTTATGTATATCCTTTAAATTCTTCATTTCTGATTGCAGAGTAGTCATTATAGTCATATATCTTGGGATTTCTTCTTTTTGGTTGCTTCTCCACTGAGGGGCATACACTTTGTTTCTAATTCTTTGCTGTCATATAGAGTGTTGCTGTGAATATTTAGGTACATATTGGGTCTTTGTTTCTGTCTTTGACTTTGGGATTTTATGTACCATGGTGGAATCACTAGGTCCAAGAGTATGGGCATTTTTGGTCACTTTTTTTCACAATTGTGAATTGATATGTAGAACAGTTGGACAAATTTACAACTCAACCAAAGTATAGGCCTGAAATGGGTCTATCTTTCCACAGCCACTCAAACACTCGACTTTTCCATTTTCCATCATCTTATGCAATAAAGAAATCAATCAAAAAGCTTTTTTAAGTGCCTACATAGTGCCAGGCACTATCCTAAGGAAATATAAAGACAAATGCAAAAGTTTCCTGCCTGCAAGGAGATTACATTCTAACTTGTTTCAGTTTGATGGGTGTGAGATATAATATCAAAATGTGAGTCTTTTACTAATAGTGATTTGGAACACATTTTCAAATGGTCATTTATAGTATGCAATTCTTATAAACTGTTCCGATCACTCTGTATTGGAGAATGTTTTTTGGTGTCGCACAAGTGTCAATTTCTATTCATTTTTGGTTTAAGATTTTATTGGTCATACTTGAAGCAAATACCTTCCCATTTTACAGTATTTCTCCTTATTTCTTTTTTTTTTTGAAAAAGTGTTTTATTGGTGCCTTTTATTTTTACATCACAGTTATTTCTAGGTCTATACCACCGTCCTGCCCTCTCCCCTACTGAACCATTTTTTGTAACAAAGAAAAACGAGTAAACAAAACTACCTGATAATCACTCTGACATTCTCCTTTTGTACATCTCCCCCTCACTTCTGACAAAGGGAGACTACAATGTTCCCTTATCTGTTCTCTAGCACCATTTTTTTTGTTTTCTCAGTCCCCCAGAGCTCAGGTTCCTTCTTTCAATTTTTCTCCTTTCTATCGTAACAGGAATTATTACTTTTCTATACCAGTTTACTTT
>JAQQSZ010000332.1:0-20856 GCA_028646595.1 Phalanger gymnotis | reverse complement strand
AGGAGGTGATCTGTGGATACTTTCAATTTCTATTTTGCCCTGTGGCTCTAGAATATCAGGGCAGTTCTCCTTGATAATTTCTTGAAAGATGATATCTAGGCTCTTTTTTTGATCATGGCTTTCAGGTAGTCCAATAAAAGCTATACTAATCACTTCAAACCCAACTATATAAAGGGATGGGCATGTTAGCTAACATAAAGCAATCTAATCTCATACTAAAATATTTTAAAAATGCTTTGCTGCAGAATTAATACTGAGGATATAATTACCCAGAAGCCAAAATTAACTTAGAAATACTGGCTTCTCTTCAGTCAGGGGACAGGCAGGTTAATCTAACCAATTAAATTTAAGCACTCTGAAAAGATATAAACCACTGAAATGGGAAAACTCTGACAGGTCCTGGCACAGCTGTCATTCTTGTCTTGCTTCTTAAAACAAAAATCCTCCTAAGACAACCCAAGGTCACCTGTATTTCAATGAGTCAAGTAAAAATCAGGTAGACAGGGTTAAACAATAGTTGCTATGAAAAATATCTGGGAAAGGTCAGTGAGTTGATCCCCAGATGGCTGATTCCCGGTTTCTGTGTTTACTGTTGCTAGGAGAGGCCTGGAATTCCAGAACAGGGACGCCATGGGTACTCCAGGCAGGACATTTGCAGAAGGGTGACCAGGATGGTGACAGGCCTAGAAATCATGCCATATGACCTTCATTGGAAAGAAGATCCTTTCTATGAAAAGCAGAGTTAGGGAGTAGGTGCTATGTGAGCAAATATTGGAAGGACTATCCTCTGAAAGGATTTGATGTGTTGCACTTGACTCCATGTCATAGTGCATACAGCGCTGGTCCTGGAGTCAGGAAAACTCACCTTCCTGAGTTCAGACACTTATTAGCTCTGTGACCCAGGGCAAGTCGCTTTGATGGAGTTTAATGTGTTCTGGGACCCCTCAAGGACCAGAATACAGAAGAGAGTTGTCTGGAATGAATTCACAGACTCAAGTACTCTTTAAGTCAATTGGCAAAGGTTTATTGTAATGCCAATATGACAGGGACAGCTCCTTAAAGAACTTATATTCTCTAAGGAATGTGGAACCTAACAGGATTGATGCTGATGCTTATATAGGAAGAAGTAAGGGATTATCTGGCAGATATGCTAATCAGGTAATAATTTACAGCCTTGGTCATAGGCATCATTCACTACTGGAAACCACAGGAAGAAGGTTCTCAGGGGGGTTATTTTTTGTTTGTTCTGCTGTAGATACAAGATAGTCCTGTTTTTTTATAAGAGAATTTCTTCAGAGGTCAACTTGTTCTTGTGATTTCCAGAGACAGGTTTGTCTTGCTGTGGCCCACTCATGAGTTATTGCTAGGCACAGTGTTCTTGGGATGGGGAAAAAACTGTCAGGGATAGTGTTTGGAGGCTAGAGACAAATGTGATCTCGGGATGCGGGTCCAAGCACAAGCACTCAAGCACCTCATCAACTTCACCCTATTTGCCTCAATTTCCTCATCTGACAAATGAGCTAGAGAACAAAATGGCAAACCACTCCAGTATCTCTGCCAAGAAAACCCCAGATGTGGTGACAGAGTTAGACATGACTGAAAAAAGACTTAACCAAAACAACATGTGCCACATGCACTGTCTTAGATGCTGGAGATACCATCACAAAATTCAAAACTGAGAACACTCCAACGTTGTCTTTTATTGACTTCAGATTGTTTTCGAATGTTAAATTCTTAACAATATCCAAGTTTCTAAAAGTAACTAGATTAAGATTTACAAAGCTCACTGTCCTAAACTCCTTGTTTTGTTCTTCAGCTTGGACTTGAAGAAAAAACAATGGTCCATATTCAAAAGACCAAGTGGAGCCCTTTGAAGAAGAATCCTCACTCAAAGCAATAGATAACATGCTCCAAAAGTGTCTAGTGCCTTTATTGAATTGCCACTAGAAAAACCTAGAATGATATGCACAATAACTCCTCAAAAGTGCCCCTAAGTGATGCCCAAAGTCACGTGGATTTCAATGATTCAGGTAAAAATGAGGAAGATAGGGTTACACGGTAGTTTTTATGAAAAATATCTGGGAATTTTGCCAAGCTAGAAACTCGGTGAGTTGATCCCCAAATGGCTGACAGTTTGTGTGTTTACCGTTGCTAGGAGAGGCCTGGAATTCTGGAATGGAGACGCCTTGTGTACTGGGTTTTATACTTTTTCTTCTGGGCAGGACATTTCTGGAAGGGTGATCAGGATAGTGATAGGATAGAAACCATGTCATATGACCTTCACTGGAAGGAAGATCCTGTAGTAGGAAGGCTGAATTTATAATCTCAAATATAATCATGTATATGTTTGAATGGTTCGAAATTGCAAGGTATGAGAGATTCTCTAAGTAGAAAGTAACAAAACATTTTTTTAGGCCCCACAGCAGCAGATCTGTGAACCAGCCTCCCCATTCCGACATCTTGACAAAAAGACTCCAGGCCCAGAAAGCCTGCCTCACAAGAGTAACCAGGAGGCCACAGAAAAACAAGATAGTATTTAGCCAAATCATTTTTACTGGCCTCAAGTTCCTGCTCGCACTCCTGAGTCTATACACGGGTCAGCTCTGCTTCCGCAGCTTCCTGACTCCGCAGCTTCTGGCTTCTGCAGCAGCTTCCACTTCCGCTGTAGTTGTCTCTTGGCTCGCCTTTCCTCGCAGCCAGGCATCTGGTGTTCTCGAGCCCCACCTCAATGACCAGAGACCATTGGTTCTCGAGTTGGCCCCTCTTAAGTCATTAATCTACACCCACACAGGTTTCACACCTGATAGAGCTTTGGGCCTGGGGCTTAGCACTTAACAGCTGAAAGTACTTCCACTCAAAAGAAACAAAAGCCATGCTAAGGAGACAACACAGATGCTTTCTATGAAACAGAGTCAGGAGGTGGGGGTACTGCCATCTGAGCAAATATTAGAAGGACTAAACTGTGGAGGAGGGATTTTTTGTTTTCTACTTCACTCCATGGCATAGCACATTCAGTGCTAGACCTGGAGTCAGGAAGAACCATCTTCCTGACTTCAAATTTGGCCACAGACACTTGCTAACTGTGTGACCCGGGGAAAGTCACTTCATGCTATGTACCTCAATTTCCCCATCTGACAAATGAACTGGAGAACCAAATGACAAAGCACTCCAATATCTCTGCCAAGAAAACTCCAGTTGGGGTGGCAGAGTTAGACATGGCTGAAAAAAGATAACCACAGTGTGTCACATACACTCTGTTAGATGCTGGGGATACCACCACAACAATCAAGACTGAGAACCCTTAAACATTGACTTTTTTTTCTTAACACTATCTGAGTTTCAAAAAGTAACTAGGGAAAGATTTGCAAAACTAATTGTTTCGTGTTCCTCTGCTTGAACTGGAAGAAAAAATAATGGTCCATATTCAAAAGACCAAATGGAAGCCAATGGAGAAGAATCCCCACTCAAAGTAATAGGTCACAGACCCCAAATTGTCCTGTGGCTTTATCAAATTGCCACTACAAAAACCGAGAATTACATGAATAATAACTCCTCAAAAGTACCCCTAAATGATCCCCAAATCCACCTGGATGTCAATGAATTAGGTAAAAACGAGGAAGATAGGGTTACACAGTAGTTGCTATGAATATCTGGGAATTTCGCTGAGCTAGAAGCTCAGTGAGTTCATTCCAAATGGCTTACAGTTTGTGTGTTTACCACTGCTAGGAGAGGCCTGGAATTCTGGAATATGGACACCTTGGATATTCTAGGCAGGACATTTCCAGAAGGGTGACCAGGATGTCAAGAACATGCCATATGAACTTCAATGCAAGGAAGATTCTTTCTATGAAAAGGAGACTTGGGGGGTACATACTATCTGGGAAAATATTGGAAGGACTATCCTGTGGAAGAAAGATTTGATGTGTTCCACTTGACTCCTGGCATAGCAGAGCTGCTCCTGGAGTGAGGAAAACTCATCTTCCTGAGTGCAGACAGTTTTTAGCTTTGTGACCCTAGGCAAATCACTTTGATGGATTTTAATGGGTTCAGGGACCCCTCAAGGAAGAGAATATAGGAGAGGGTTGTCTGGAAGGAATTCAGGGACTCAAGCATTCTTTAAGTCAAGTTGGCAAAGGTGTATTGTAATGACAATATGAAAAGGAGAGCTCTTTAAAGAACATGCATTTCTTTAGGAATTTGCAACCTAACAGGATTGATGCTAATGTTTCTATAGGAAAAGAAAGGGATTATGATAATTTACAACCTTGTCACAGCCATCATTCAGCACTGGAAACCACAGGAAGAGGGTTCTTAGGGGGGTACTTTTGGTCTGTTCTGTCTGTAGCAAGAGACCTTTGAGAGCTGATATCGATAGCCTGACCTCTGGATTGAGTATGATAACTTTGAGAATCAATACATGGTAATTTTGTGGATACAAGATAGTCCTGATGTTTTACAAGAGAATTTCTTCAGAGGTCAACTTGTTCTTGTGATGTCCAAAGATAGGTTTGTCTTACTGTGGCCCACTCATGAGTTATTGCTAGGCATAGTGTCCTTGGGCTGGGGAGAAAACTGTCAGGGACAGTGTTTTGAGGCTAGGGAGAAATGTGATCTTGGGATGCAGGTCCAAGCACAAACACCCAAATACCCCATCAACTCCATCCTATTTGCCTCAGTTTCCTCATCTGACAAATGAGGTGGAGAACAAAATGACAAACCACTCTAGTATCTCTACCAAGAAAACCCCAGATGCGGTGACACAGTCACACATGACTGAAAAAAGACTTAACCACAACAACATGTCTCACATGTACAGTCCTAGATGCTGGAGATACTATCACAAAATTCAAGACTGAGAACCCTCAAAAGTTGCCTTTTATCGATTTTTGATCACTTTTTGAACATTAAACGCTTAACAATATCCAAGTTTCTAAAAGTAACTAGGGTAAGATTTACAAAGCTCACGGTTCCACACTCATTGTTTTGTTCCTCAACTTGGACTTGAAGAAAAAACAGTGGTTCGTATTCAGAAGACCAAGTAGAAGCCAGTGGAGTATGATCCTCACTCAAAATAATTGATAACAGATCTCAAAACGGTCTTGTGGCTTTACTGAATTGCCACTACCAAAACCTAGAATGATATCGACAATAACTCCCCAAAAGACCCTCTAAGGGATTCCAAAAGTCTCCTGGTTTTCAATGATTGAGGTAAAAATGAGGAAGATAGAGTTATGCAATAGTTATTGTGAAAAAAGTATCTGGAATTTTGCCAAACTAGAATCTCAATGAGTCGATACCAAATGGCATACAATCAGTTCGTGTGTTCATCGTTGCTATCAGAGGCCTGGAATTCTGGAATAGGGACCCCTTGTGTACTCTGTTCTCGGTTTTCTTCTGGGCAGGGCGTTTCAGGTATGGTGAACGTAATGGTAAGAGGACTAGTAACCATGCTATGACCTTCACTGGAAGAAAGATCCTTTCCATGAAAAGGAGACTTGGGGGTAGACGCTATCTGAGCAAATATTGGAAGGACCATCTTGTGGAAGAAGCATTCGATGTGTTCTACTCGACTCCAAGGCACATTGCCATGGCACAGGAAAAATATGCCTCAGAAAATATCTTTGTTTCCTCAGCCTTGGAGGCAGGTAGGCAGCACAGTGAATAGGGCAATGCGCCTCAAGCCAGGAAGATGTCTTCAAACATAACCTCAAACACTTATTAGCTACATGTTCCCAGGCAACCTCTCCAGCTCAATTTGGTCATCTGTAAAATGGGATAAAAATAGCACCCGCTTTCCAGCGTTATTATCAAGAACAAATGAGATAATATTAGTAAAGTGGCCTTTAGTGAGGTAAAAAGGCACAGGGCCTGTCACATCATTAATGAGGTACAGAGTTCTTGAATAAGTTCTTCCTTGAACAATGAGGCAGACATGTACAAGAATCAGAGGGAAGCAGAATGGTGTGGTGAGTACAATGTCACGCTGGAAGTGAGGGGGACAAAGGTTCAAATCACAATTCTGATATTTCCTACCTGAGTGATTGTGAGCATGTCACATGACCTCTGGGAATTTCAACAGTTCTTTTTACATTTTTTAAAAATTTTTTTGTTTACAACACTCAGTTCCACAAGTTTTTGTTTCCAAATTTTCTCTCCTTCCCTCTCCCTTCCCCTTCCCCCCAAGACTGCATGTAATCTGATATAGGTTTTACATACGCCTTAGCACCGAACTTATTTACATAATAGTTGAGTTGTAAAGAATATTTATAAACAATGGAATGAATCATGAGAAAGAAGAAATGAGACCAAAAAAGAAGGAAAAAAAAAGAAGAGACCAATTATTATGCCTCAATCTGCGTTCAGACTCTGTTGTTCTTTCTCTGGGTGTACATAGCTTTTTCCATCACGAGTCTTTGAGAGCTGTCTTTGAACCTTGCATCGATGAGAAGAGCCACATCTAACAAAGTCCTTACAGATACCATGTGTGTAATCAATTGTGTACTGCAATCACCTGGTTCTTCTGCCCTCACTCAGCATAAGTTCATATAAGTCTTTCCAGGTTGTAATAAAGTCTGTCTGCTCCTCATTTCTTACAGCACAATAGTATTCCATTCCATTCATATACCACAATTTGTTTAGCCAATCCCCAATTGATGGGCATCCCCTTGATTCCCAATTCTTTGCCACCCCAAAAAGAGCTGCTATAAATATTTTTGTACATATTAGTCCATTTCTCACTTATGCAAAGCTGGGTCAAAGGGTATGCACATATTTTGCCCTTAGGGAATAGTTCCAAATTGCTCTCCAGAATGACTGGGTCAGTTCACAACTGTACCAGCGATGTCACAATGTACCAGTTTTCCCACATCCTCATTTATCATTTTCCTGTTTTGTCTTGTTAGCCAATATGACAGCAGAGTTGGAGTACCTAAGAGTTGTTTTGATTTCCATTTCTCTAATCCATAGTGATTTAGAGCATTTTTTCATAGGCCTATAGATATCTTTAAATTCTGCCTCTGAAAACTGCCTGTTCATGTCCTTTGACCATTTCTCAATTGGGGAATGACTTGTATTCCTATAAATTTGGCTCAGTTCCTTGTATATTTTAGACATGAGGTCTTTATCAGAGACATTGGTTGTAAAGATTCTTTCCTAATTTTTGCTTCCCTCCTAATCTTTGTTGCAATGGGTTTGTTTGTATGAAAACTTTTCAGTTTAACATAATCAAAATGATCCATTTTGATTTTTGTAACTTTTTCTCTTTTTGTTGGGTCATGAATTCTTCCATTCTTCATAAATGTGAGAGGTAAACTATTCTTTGCTGTACCAAATTGCTTATAGTATCAGCCTTTATTCATAAATCATGCACCCTGGAGAAGCGTGAAGTCCTTGACAGGTGTGAAATCTTCGAGAGGTGTGAAAAACTCTGAGCCAAAACAAGGTATATATGCTCTGAGGTTAGTATTTTGTTTGGGGCTCTCACTCACTGGAAGAGTATCCTGTGATTTGACCAGAGGAGACTCTGGGTAGCCATTGTTAAAAGCCCCCAGGCTTTGAAAACCCCAGCTGTTGGTGCTTCTCTGGTTACTGTGTATATTATGATTTGGTTAGACCATTTATATTGTCTCTGTTAGTAATTTCTGTTTGTATTCTCTCTGAAGTTCAGGATGCTGGCTTTTCCCTCTGAACTAAGTGAATGGTATATATATATAAAAATGTATATGTGTATATGTGTGTGTGTGTGTGTGTGTGTGTGTGTGTGTGTGTGTGTATGTATGCTTAATTGAAGGAAGATTCTTAAACCCTTAAATTTGCTTTCCTTAGAATGTGTTCTGGCTGTGCTTCTGTGTGCTTGTGTTGTTGGTCTTTCACCCCCACAGCAGCTGCTAGCAACATTGTTGGTAAACCAACTCAGTGCTTCCTCCTCCTCCACAACTCCTCTGTAGAGGAGCCTTAGGTGTTGCCTCTTGTTTAAAATTGCTTTGTATTATTTTGTATATACTATGTATGTACTTACTGTATATGTGTTATGTTGCCCCCTTAGAGTATAAGCTCCTCGAGAGCAAAGACTACTTTTTGGTTTATCCTCAACATCTAACACAGCACCTTGAATATGGCAGGTATTTTAGGAAGGTTTATTGAATCAAATTGGATATGTGATAATGTGGATATAGATACAGATGATGTATATATATATATATACACACATACATATACATATATGTAAGTAAGTAAAATATTTGAACCAGAAACCAAATTGATTGATGTTCTTGGAAAAAAATTATTTTGCTGTAGTATGCAGGTTGCATTGGAGATAGAGACTAAAGAAAGGGATGTAAGTTAAAAGGCTAGTGTAACATTTGACATCATAAAAACAAGACTGTTTTGGATGGTTAAAAAAAATCCAACATGAGAAACATCCCCCCCCCTTTTTTTAAATCCTTTTCATAATGACAATTTGATCATTCTCTGACCACAGAGAATGAGATATTGATAAAGAAACTTTTTAATGTTTTCCTTCTACAAGTATTTTCATTTTCTTCTTACTAGTTCAATACCATGTGTGTTCTTTCTATGTGTATATCATGTGTCTTCTTTAAATTTTAAGCTTGGGGCGTGGAGCCAAGTTGGCAGCTGGAAAGAAGGGACTTGCTTAAGCTCTCCCCCAGGTCCCTCCAAACCCCCCCAAAATGGCTCTGAACAAATTCTAGAAGTGCAGAGCCCACGAAATAGCAACGGGAAGCAGGGCTCCAGCCCAGGACAGTCTGAATGGTTGCTGGGAAGGGTCTATCCCCCCGAGCTGGCAGCGGGGTGAAGCAGAGCCTAGATTGGATGCCAGGGCCAACTGGACCAGGAGCCGGGCACAACAGGTGTACCCCACTGAATCAGTGAGCTGTGGCAGTTACTAGACTTCTCAACCTACAAACGCCAAAGATAACTGAGAAGGTTAGTGGGAAAAGCTGCTGGGACTCAGGCCTAGCCCTGGAGGTGGCAGAGGTGGTACAGCTATGAGGCTGCTTACAGAGCTTCAGCTGCAGTTGCTGCAGGCCCCAGGTGGGAGGAACTAAGTGGCAGATTAGAGTGGGAATGCAAAGCCTGATTTGCCCTGCCTACATCTGGGCCGCAATTCTGGTTAGCAGTTCTTGGGGGGAAGGAGTGCTGGTGTGGCCAAACTTGCAGTGTAGAAGTAGTTCTGAAAGTAGTAAAGCAGCTCCTCAACCCTGGGACAAAGTACTCTCTACTCTACAAGCAGTCATACCCTGACAAAAAGCTCAAGTGTCAAGTAGTAGTCTGGGAACATGAACAGGCAGCAAAAAAGCTCTCAGATTCAGACTCAGACTTAGGAATCTTTCTTTGGTGACAAAGAAGACCAAAATATACAGCCAGAAGAAGTCAACAAAGTCAAAGAGCCTACATCAAAAGCCTCCAAGAAAGATATGAATTGGTCTCAGGCCATGGAAAATTTGACTTTCAAACACAAGAATCAAGAGAAGCATGAAAAGGTAAAGAAGAAAGGGAATTCACAAGGGACTTACTAAAGTTGAACTGTTATGTTTACATTCCTCCATGGAAAGATGATGTGTGTAATTCATGAGACCTTTCTCAGTTTTAGGGGAGTTGAAGGGAATATAGACAGAAGGCACGGGATGAGTTGAATTTGAAGGGATGACATCTAAAAAAATAAAATAAATCTAAGGGGTTTGACAGGAATATATTGAGAGAGGGAGAAAGGGAGAGATAGAATGTGGTAAATTATCTCATATAAAAGTGGTAAGAAAAAGCAGTTCTCTTGGAAGGGAAGAGGGGGCAGGTGAGGGGGAATAAGTAAATCTCTTTGGATTTGACTTGAGGAGGGAATAATATACACAGTCAATTGGGTATCTTACTCCACAGCAAAGTAAGAGAAAGGGATTAAAAAAGGGGGGGATGATAGAAGGGAGGGCAGATAGGGGGAGGAAGTAATCAAAAGCAAACACTTTTGAATAGGGACAGGGTCAAGGGAGAAAACTGAATAAACGGGGTCAGGATCGGATAGAAGGAAACAGCCTTTCACAACATGAGCATTGTGGAAGTGTTTTACATAAAGATACATGTGTGATCTATGCTGAATTTCTTGCCTTCCCAGGGAGGGTGGGTAGAAGGGAAGAGGGGAGAGAATTTGGAAGTCAAAGTCTTAAAAGGAGATGCTTAAAAAAATTTAAAAAATGTTTTTTTGCAAAAAATGATTCCCAATGAGGAAACTCCTTCCACCAATGCAATTATGTCAGCTTCCTTGTATAGTCTTAGACAGATTCCTAAGACACAAGAGCTTATGTGATTTGGCCAGGATCACATTGCCAATATGGGTCAGGGGCTGCATTTGAACACAGCTCTTTTGGATGTCATATATAAACTATAGTTTTCTCCCAAAGTGTGACTAAAACTTGAACATGGCCTATACAGACAGTATTTTTTCTACCATAAACCAATAAATACATGCGTATATGTTTCCATAGAAAAAAACCTCCACTGCATTATAAATTTGGCCAAAATTAAGGGTTAAAGCTACCTATAACTAAATACTTCTCTCCTATTTACCCTTTCTTAGGGCTTAGAGCTAGAAGAAATATTGGATACAGTCTAGTCCAAACTCTAGATAAGGAAACTGAGTCCCAGGGAAGTGAAATGTCTTGCCCAAGGTCATAGAGGGTAGAAGGAACAGGGCCAGATTTTGAACCCAGGTCTTCTGACTCCAAGTCCTGGGCTCTTCCTAATATGCCATGTTGCTTCTTCCATCCTGAAACTCAGAAAAGCATCAGATCAAAGAAAAGCCTCACAGAGAACCACATAAGCCATGAAATCAATGCCCAAAATGGGAAATGCAACAGGGAAGGCAGCCAGTCTGACTCAAACTCAGCCTGAAGGTTTCCTTTTCTACAATCCCACAGAGCACAGAAACTGGGTGGTATGAAACAAGTGGTACCCTCAGTAAAGGGGCTAATCTGGCAGCACTGGCTGTACAACAGCTTATACAAAGCTAGAAGTGCTGTGGATTACCAGTCCTAACTAGGAAGAGAGATGTAAGCCTTTGCTGGGCACTCACCAATGTCCCCTGCCAACAAAAGGGGCGTGCATTTGGGGGTGTTTGTGGTAAAGATTGGGATACTTTATATAAGTGTTATAGCTCTGAAAGACTCGAGAAAAAAGCATTCGTGGCTAGGAAGGACAGCCATTTAAACATGTACATGTCACACAGAAATCACAACAAAGGCAATCCCTGGTCCTCACCTTACTCCAGGAAGAGACAGCACATGGGAAGCCCTCTGGGTTCCCAAGAAAAGTGACACTGTTCAAATTCAAGGAATGACATTATTGCATTAATGGGTAACATGCCATCTTTTCAGAGATTGTGCCTACATTTAGAGATGAGTCCAAGATCTGCATTTTACAGGTCCTTCAGGCCCCCTCCCCTCCAAAAAAGCAGAAACCCATAGGCACACAATCAGAAGAATGTGTACTTGAAAAACATAACTAGCAAAGCAAATGAGAGACACTCAAATTTATAGAGTATACTGTAACATACTTTATATCATATTAAAGCATATATAAATATAATTACAAATCATAATTTCTTGGCCCCTTAAAAAACGAGAGGTCTTGTTTCATCTAAAACACAAGAACTTTCCTTGAGGGCGCTAATCAAAAAGTCTATGACAAGTCAAGGAAGGAGCCCCTTGGTGGCCCCTCTAGACTAGAGTGGCTACTAGTCTTTCTTTTCTTTCTAAAGGGGTGAAAAAACAAAGGCAAAGATGCTTGCTCAGTGCACAAATGGCAAGAGACCAAGAATTGCTGGCTCCCGTTGCTTTGCTCAAGTCACAGACTGAAGTTTTGTTATGTACTAAATAGTGAAAATGTGATTAACACACTCTACAAGCCAATGATTGCCCCATGAGGCAGAGCACTAGCCAGGCACAAGAAAACACTCACAACCCAGCAGTCCTGAGCATGGGCCCACTTTACCTGGTGTTCAGGGGCTATGCTGTCTTCCAAAGGCTCGACCTTCAGGCACTTCTGAGGGAGCCTAAAAAAACCTACCCAAATAACACATTTTCTCTTACCTACTATCCCCTAACCCAGTCCCTGTACTACATATAGCAAATAGAGTGACCCACCATTTTTTCAAATCAGGTTAAGATTTGTTAGCACACTATCCTTCCTCCAGGAGGGGAATGAACATGAAGATTTCTTACAACTTTCCAAACAGCATATTAGTTTTAAGGTGCAGCATGCAGCAGAAGTGTTTCAGTAACTAAATTCTATCATTTACAACAGCTGAATCTCCTTAAAATACAGAGGAAATGCCTTATTAAAGACATTTCTTAGAAAATCAAGACTCACAAAACACTTTTTTTTTTTTTTTGGAAATGACTTTCTTAGTGAACAAATATTAAGGGCCAAATACCAGATTAGGGTCCCAGAGGTGGGCTTGTAATGCCATAACTTCCATAAGAAGGAACAAACTTCATGAAAACCTCATCTTACTGAGTAATTTGCAAATGAGAGACTTCTTTAAGGGTAGAGATAACTAGGTAGTTAAACCAGACCAGAGACAGAAAAGAAAACTCGGTTCACCTGGTCAAAGGAAAGCGGTGATTTTATTTCTTTACTATTTGGAAACATCATATTTTTGCAACTGAGGCACCTGAATGTCAATTTATTCGATGCTATACAGAATACCAGGCATTATTTTCACTAGAATAAGGCAGGAGAAAGTTCATTCGAGACCATCTAGCTCAGTATTATTTTTTTCTTCCCCCCCAATGAGGAAATACAAAGTCAGTTGACCAAGGCAAACAGCCAGCCAGTAGGCCATCAGGACCTTCGACCCGATTCAGTTCTATGAGCACTAAGTATATGAAGACAAAAACCCAAAAGTTCCTGCCCTCCAAGGTTCTCTCGCGGGATACGGGGGGATTTTTGTGTGCTGGTGGATACCAAGAGAGTCAAGGTGTGTGGGACAATAATTCCCCCGAAATGAAATAACAATCAGAGGTTTCTCAAGGTAAAGACAGAGGCTTTATTTGCAAGTCTTGCTGGAGAATTGGGCTTCGCCCACTCCACAGTAGTCTGGGGTAGGGAGGCAAGTTTCAGAAGGCAGACATGCAGTTTATATACCCCTTCAAGGCCCCCCCCAACCCCTTTACAAAACTGTCCTAAGAAGCCCCAAAAACCTCCTGGACCTCTATCCGCATCCGTGGGGGTAGCTGGCCTCACATTCTTGAAACGAGGAAAGATTCTTAATCTAACACCTTAACTTCAAACGGACAGCAGTTATAGGCATGCTTACCCTATGTGTATGCAGGATGTGGATGTATGTGGTGTATATGGAAGTTTAAGTGGGGCAAGTATAGCTCAGTACAAAATGCTTTTTAAATAATGAGGCTGTTTGGCATAGCAGAAAGAGCATTGACGTTTGGACTTCAGTTTCCTCATCTATCAATCAAGTATTTGTTAAGCACCTACTACCAATGTGGCTCTAGAAATAGAATAAAACTATTCCGAAGGGTTAAGAACTCGCATTCTTTCTAGAGAAAAGAAAATATATGTATATGTGTGTATATATATGTGTGTGTGTATATATATATATTTATATAATTTTTTTTCAGCCAGACTAAGGCGTTCATAAAATCCTTTGCAAACCTCAAAGCCCTATTGATAACCCGCAATGTTCATCAAGGCACAGTTCAACACGTGGAAGGGAGGACACCTGCAAGGCGCTGGGGGGGGGCGGGGGCTCCTAAGTTGCATCCCCGCCCAAGAAAGAGGTTGGGTGCTGGCCAGAAAGGGTGTGTGGGGGTTAGAATTGAGCAAGTGGAATCTAATGACTCTATGAGGCATCAGGAAGTAGTCAAACAAAATGTAAAGAATGAAAAATAGAAGAAAATGTGACATATCTGATTGGAAAAACAACTGACCTGGAAAATAGATCCAGGAGAGACAATTTAAGAATTATTGGTCTACCGGAAATTCACAATGAAAAAAAGAACGTTGACAGTATCTTGGAAGAAATTATCAAAGATAACTGCCCAGAGGTCCTAGAAACAGAGGGAAAAATAGCCATTGAAACAATCCACTGATCACCCCCTGAAAGAGATTGCCAATTGAAAACACCAAGAAATGGTATAGCCAAATTTCGTAATTACAAAGTCAAGGAGAAAATACTGCAAGCAGCCAAAAAGCAGCAATTCACATATCATGGAACTATAGTCAGGATTGCACAGGATCTTTCAGCTTCTACATTAAATGAGAGGAGAAATTGGAATAGGATATTTTGAAGGGCAAACAACTGGGACTACAACCAAGGATCAACTACCCAGCAAAACTGATTATAATTTTTTAGGCAAAGAGATGGACATTCAATGAAATAAGGGAATTCCAGACCTTCCTGATGAAGAGGCCAGAACTCAATGGAAAATTTGATCTTCAAATATAAAACTCAACAGAGACATAAAAAGTTAATCGGGAGAAAAAACCCCCACAAACCATATTAATCAATGAGGAAAAATTATTTACATCTTTATATAGGATTATATCATCTTCTGTATGTTATACATATGTATATATGTGTGTATATTTGTGTGTGTATGTATTTCAATATGTATATGTTGATCTTGGGTTTTCTTACTTGGATAGTCAAGCCAAACTCTTTTGGGTTATCATGGATTTCATCTAGGAGGCTCCATAGTGTCTGTGGACTTGAAATCAGTATATCATTGAAAAAGGGTTTCTCTCTTGTCATAAAGGAATCTTGCATAATTTTCACATATACCAAAAAGAACCTGTTTTGAGGAATCCCTTTAAAACACCTTTTTGTTCCACTGAATCAAATCCTTTTTTATAATCAACATTAAGCACAGTGAAATCCTGTATTCTGTACATTGTGAATTGTTATAAAGATGTGCTCTACTTGAATATCACTTATAAAAGATTACTTATTGCCTTCTAATTTCCTAATTAAGAGTGACTTCAATGCATGTATTCTCATTCAAAAAAATTAAAAGATGGGGAAAGTATTCATATAGGTCAGTAGTTACTGATGGTCTTAATCATTTTTTTTCCCAGTAAAAAAAGTTCAAGATATTTTCCACATCTTATTTTCTCCTTCTTTGGATTCCTTGAGAATCAATCCCTTAACACTATCAACATTGGATTGCTTTCTGAACACACTCCTCCAAATATACTTGGTCTAATTCCACCGTTTTTACTATCTTTGTTTTTTCAGTACCATTTCGACTTCAAGCAGCACCTCCTGAATTGTAATGCTAGAGTTCAAATGTCATGTTAAATGTGGTGTTCTCTGCTGTCCTTGATAGTGAAACATTTGTAAGAACATTTTGTGGTCTTCTTTGTAGTTCCATCCTTAATAGTTTTTGGATGATCATTTAGTTGGTTTTCTCACCAAATTTTGTTAAACCTATACTTCCTTCCCTACTTGTTTTATAAGGTGAAGACACTCATAATCTTCATTCCCCCCTCCATAAGATGTACCTTAAAAGTGAATAGCCTAAACCCATATTACCTTTAGCTGCCACCTCTCCCCTTTGGTAAGAACAGGCACTGGCTAATGAAACAATATCTAAGTTCTTTTTGGTCTCATTACATCACATTTACATTTACATCACACAAAACTCTGTTAAAAAAACCCCTTATAAATTGGTGTCATCTTTTCCCATTTTTCAGTATCAATAACTTATTTAAATAGGTAAGACAGTAGCTGTTTTTTCCTGTTGATTTTTTCTAGTTTTTAATTAGTCTTGATGTCTAACAAGTCAGTAGTCTGACTACACACTGTTGATTGAGAAATGGCAAGGTTCTGGTGTTATATGAAGTCCAGGTTATTTTCTTGAAGCAAATATGCATGATGGTTTGTCTTTAGATTCTCTCATCCCTTACTTCTGAAAATACTTAACCATTTTTAAACCGTTGTTACCTTCCATGAAATAAAAATAAATTTGCTTTTTTAAAGTACTGCCTATAAAGTATATGGATTTACGAATAATCGTTAAGATTGTTATTACATCTTAGTTGCTAATTCAATAGTCTTTTCTCAGACCTCATACCACTAATCTCTCCAGTTTTTGACCGTCTTTGACTATTATTCCTCCTGCATATACTTGCTCCTTGCTAGGCTTCCATGACACTATTTTCTTCTGGTTTTCTTCCATGCCTGAGCATTCCTCCTTAGTCTCTAGTATCCTCTAATACTCTCTTCCCTGGCCTCCATGCCCTTTTCTCTACAAGAGTACATTTGAGTACTCTTATCAACCCCTATGGATTCAATCATAGTCTCTAAACTGATGGCTTCCAAAACTGAGTTCCAATCATTCTCATCAGTGGCTTTCTAGACCTCTCTACCTAGATATTCTCTAGCCACATCAAACGCAATGTATCCAAAACAGAACTCATAATCTTCCTTCCTAATGCCAACCCTCCTCTAAATAGCTTTCTTTCTGTTGTGAGAATCACCATCATCAACCACTCTAAATACTGAAGTTAAAAACCTCAGAGGAAGTCATCTGATTCTTCCCTTCCTCTGTGCATCCACAATCAGATACTGTCTCATCCATTTCACCTCAACATCTTCCTCATCTGGACCCTTCTCCATAGCCACCGCTCTAGTTAAGGCCCTCATCATGACTCACTTCTACTGCAGTACTAACTTCTTAGATGACCTAGCTCTAGTTTCTCTCCCTCTCCAAACTATCCTCTGCATAGCTAACAAAATGAACTTCCTAAAAACAGGTCTGGTTGCCATTACATCCTGAAGTCTCCAATGGCTTCCTTATGCCTCTAAGATAAAATACAAATTCCTCAGCCTAGTTCCTAAGGCTCTTCTCAAGCTGACTCCAACCCACCTTTCCAGATTGAAGATTTATTCCTCCTCAGGTTTCACTTGGTCTTTTGAACATGGACCGTTGTTTTCTCTTCACGTCCAAGCTGAGGAACAAAACAACAAGTGCGGAGTGGTAAAAGTAAGTAAATACTTACCTTTAGAAATGTAGATATTGTTAAGAGTTTAATGTTCAGAAAGAAAATGAAATCAATAAAAGGCAGCTTTTGAGGGTTCTCAGTCTTGATTTTTCTGGTGGTGTCATAGCATCTAAGACACTACATGTGACACCTCTTGTTGTGGTTGTTAAGTTTTGGGTTTTTTCACTCACGTCTGACTCTCTCACTCCACCTGGGCTTTTCGTGGCATACATACTGAAGTGGTTTGTCATTTTGTTCTCCACTCATTTGCCAGATGAGGAAACTGAGGCAATTTGGGTGAAGCTGATGGAGTGCTTGGTTGCTTGTGCTTGGACCCCACTTCCAAGGTCACTTTTCCCTCCAGCCTCCCAACGCTATCCCTGACTGTTGTCTCCCCAGCCCTGAGACACTATACTTAGCAATAACTCATGTGTGGGCCCCAGTAAGGCAAAATCTCCAAGGCACAGGTCACAAAGTCATAAGAACATGTTGAACTCTGAAGAAATTATCTAATAAAAAATGACTGTGTTGTATCTACAGAATTATCAGTCATTGATTGCCAAAGTTATCTTATTCAATCCAGGGTTCAAGCTGTATATATCAGTTCTCAAAGCTCTCTTGCTACCAACAGAACAGACCAAAAATATCCCCTTGAGAAACACCTTCCTAATGTTTCCAGTAGTTAATGATGCCTGTGTCCAAGAAGGCATGTTATCACCTAATTAGCATAATTGCCAGAGAATCCTTTAGTTTTCCTATACCAGCAATAGCATTAATCCTGTTGGGTTGCAAATCCCTTGAGGAATGCCAGTTCCTTAAGGAGCTCTCCCTGTCATATTGACCTTACAATAAACATTTGCTAACTTGTTGACTCAAAGAATGTTTGAGTTAGTGAATTCATTCCAGACAACCTTCTCCTATTTTCTGGTCCTTCAGGGGTCCCTGACCACATTAAACCCCATCAAAGTGACTTGCCTAGGGGCACGGAACAATAATTGTCTGAACTCAGGAAGATGGGTTTTCCTGATTCCAGAACCAGCAGTGTATGGACTATGCCAACTAGTCAAGTAGAACATATGGAATCCTTCTTCCACAGGATAGTCTTTCCAATATTTGCTCAGATACCATCTACCCCAAGTCCCCATTTCACAGAAAGGATCTTCTGTCCAGTACAGCTCATATGTCATGGTTTCTAGGCCTCTCACCATCCTAGTCACCCTTCTGGAAATGTCCGGCCTAAAATACACGATGACTAACTATTGCAGAATTCCAGACCTCTCCTAGCAACAGTAAACACACAAAATGTTTGTTGGCCGTGTAGGTATGAATTCACTGAGTTTCTAGCTTGGCGAAATTCTTAGAGACTTTTCATAACAACTCTGATGTAACCCTATCTTCCTCATTTGTACCTAAATCATTCATATCCAGGTGATGTTTGGGTTCCCTTAGAGGGAATTTGGGGGAGTTATTGTTGCTAACATTTTAGGTATTTGCAGTGCCAATTTGATCAAGCCACAAGTCCACTTTGGAGCCCATTATCTATAACTTGAGTGTGAATCCTTCTCCATTGGCATCCACTTGGTCTTTTGAATATGGACTGTTGTTTTTTTTTCAAGTCAAAGCTGAGCAACAAAACAAGTTTGGAATGGTAAGTTTTCTAAATCTCACCACAGTTACTTTTGGAAACTTGGATATTGTTAAGAGTTGAATGATCAGAAACAAAATGAATTCAATCAAAGGCAGCTTTTGTGGGTCCTCAGTCTTCTTGTTGTGGTGGCATCCCCAGCATCTAAGACACTGCATGTGACACACACTGTTGTGGTTGTTAAGGTTTTTTCTTTCCCTCATTTCTAAATCTGTCACCCCATCTGGGGTATTCTTGACAAAGACATGGAAGTGGTTTGACATTTTGCTCTGCAGATCATTTGTCAGAAGAGGAACCTGAGGCAAATATGATGAAGATGATGGGATCCTTGGTTGTTGTACTTAGACCCCAGTTGCAAGATCACATTTCTCAGTGCGCTCCAAATATTGTTCCTGACTGTTTTTTTTCCACCGTCCCAGGCCACTGTACCTAACAATCTCTCAGGAGTGTGCCCCAGGAAGGCAAGCTATCAGTACCTATCACAGGAACATGTCCTCTGAAGAAGTACTGATTCCCAAAGTTATTATAATAAAACTAAAGGTCAAGTTATAGATATCAGCTCTCAAAGCTATATTGTTACAGACAAAACAGACCAAAGATACCACCTGAGAAACTTTTTCCTGTGGTTTCTAATAGTGAAAGATGCCTGTGTCCAAGGTTGTAAGTTATTACCTACATGCGCTTTCAACCAGAGAATACCTTACATTTCATATACAAGCATTAACATCAATCCTCTTAGGTTGCCAATTCCTTAAAGTAGGCAAGATCTTTAAGGACCTCTCCCTGTCCTATTGGCTTTACAATAAACCCTGGCCAACATGACATAAGAATGCTTGAGTCTGTGAATTCAATCCTGGAGGGGTCCCGGGACACATTCAACCCCATCAAAGTGACTTGCCCAGGGTCCCAGAACTGGTAAGTGTCAGAAGTCAGGAAGATGGGTTTACAAGACACCAGTATCACCAGTGTATGTACTATGCCATGAAGTCGAGTAGATCATATCGAATCCTTCTTCTACAGGGTATGCTTTCCAATATTTGATGGCATGTCATCCTTAAGTCCCCATTTCATAGAAAGGATCTTCCTTCATGTGGAGGTCTTATGGCTTGGTTCCTAGGCTTCTCAACATCCTAGTTCCCCTTCTGGAAATGTTCTGCCTAGAGTACACAATGACTTCCTATTCCAGAATTCCAGACCTCTCCTAGCAGCAGTAATTGCACAAACTGTTTATTGCCCATGTAGTTATCAACTCATTGAGATTCTAGTTTGATGAAATTTCGATGTATTATTCATAATAACTCTTGTATAACCCTATACTCCTCATTTTTACCTGAATCATTGGCACCCGGGTGACTTTGTCATCCCTTAGAGGGACTTTTGTGGATTTACTATTGATAAAATTTTAGGTATTTACAGTGGCAATGTGATCATGGTACAAGACCACTTTGGAGTCCATTATCTATGACTTGAGTGTGGATTCCTCTCCATTGGCTTCCACTTGGTCTTTTGATTATGGACAGTTACTTTTTTCACATCCAACCTGAGGAACCAAAAAACAGGTTTGAAATGGTAAGTTTTCTAAATCTCAACCTGGTTACTTTTGCATACTTGGATATTGTTAAGAGTTCAATAATCAGAAATAAAATGAATTTAATGTAAGGCAGCTTTTGTAGGTCCTCAGTCTTGATTTATGTGGTGATAACCCCAGCATCTAAAACACTGCATGTGACACATGTTGTTGTACTTGATAAGGTTTTTTTTTCCACTCATGGCTACCTCTGTCACCCCATCTGGAGTTTCTTTTTGGCAAAGTTATGGAAGTGTTTTTTTTTTCATTTTGCTCTCCAGGTAATTTTGCAGATGGGGTAACTGAGACACAAATGGTGAAGATGATGGTATGCTTGGATGCTTGTACTGTGACCCTAATTCCAAGACCATAATTCTCAGTACTCTCCAAATATTATTTCTGACAATTTTCTCCATAGTCCAAATACACCATACCATACTTAGAAATATCTCATGATTGCCCCAGTACTGGAAGCTATCTGTATCTATCACAGAAACCTGTTTCCTCAGACGAAGTATTGATTCCCAACGTTATGATAATGAAAGCAGAGGTCAAGTCATAGATATCAGCTCCCAATGCTATCTTGCTACAGACTGTAGTAGGAAGGCCGAATTTATGATCTCAAATATAATCA
>JAQQSZ010000331.1:0-20912 GCA_028646595.1 Phalanger gymnotis | reverse complement strand
GTCTGTGGTCAGATTTGAACTCAAGTACTCCAGACTCCAGGGCCAGTGCTCTAAGCACTGTGCCACCTAGCTGCCCCAAACATATTTTTAAAGGTAGGCCAAAAGGTTTTAATAATACTTTCTAGGGAATAGCTATGGTGACATGGGAAAATAAAACATATTTTTGTATATTTTAGCCACATGAACACTTACTATGTTACTATCATCAGATTATAAATGAATAGAGAACCCAGGTAACAGCTGGAATAATAAATCAATGCCCTCTTTTTCTTCGTTAACAATACCTTTCCTTTAGTGTAAGTATAAGCTCACCATGTATATTTAATAACTCCCTTAGGTAGCCAGCTCAGAGATGATAAAATTACTATCCTCTAAGTATTAAGATCAGGCATCCATTCTTTAATAAAAGATGAAGCAATGAGATAAAAAAAAGCATTTAAACTCATATGAGACTAAGAATTAAATGCAGCATTTTGCCTTGAAAAGAATAGTTATGCTATGTAAAAAAAAACCCTCATTCATTCCTACTTATCTTATTTCAATCTTTAACTTGTGTTTAGCATGTTCTATGTGACCTAATCTTGGGTAAAAAATTTACTGATTGATACAAATTTCAATTAATGGGTTGGTCTCTTCTCCTTTTCCTTGAATTATCTGAAAAATTGCATCAACTCTCTAAACTAAAATAGCCACAGAGTGACAGCGTTTAGAAATGTCTTTAGACCTTTAGAAATTTAGAAAGAGCCTCAGAGAAACAGTTGAAAGGTAGATGTTGCTTGGATTTATACATTTGTTAATAAAATAAAATTGATATAATCAACCAGTTCCACTGTTTATTTCTTAGCTGAAGCACACATATACACATATGCACACACACACATACACACACACACACCATCATCAAAATCGGAGGCTCATTTTCAAAATATATTAAACTACTTCCTCTCCACTCCCAGCATGTGGGCTTTATTTGGCACAGACATTCGAAATCAGGAAATAGTGTATCCAATCTCCATTTGTTAATCAGCAGATTCTTAGAGTTTAGACTTCCCTGCATAATATAGCATGCAAGATATTTAACATATTCTGAGCAAAATCCACTACTCTAAGCTTAATCATGCTATTTAATTGCTAGGCTTAATTTGAAAATAATTGTTCACAGCAATTAAGTAAATGCCCCAATTTCATTAACAGACTTTCTAATTAGAACCTACAACATAAAAGTGCTAATGTTGCTTCATTAGGTTTGATTTACTGTATCTAACACTACTTTTTTATTATCTTTTTAGTTTTAACCTGAAATCGTGTTTCAGGGTTAATTATGTTTGGTTCTGTTAAATATCTAGTAGGACTTATGGCTAAATTAGAGAATAGAAATGTCTAATATTAAATTTTTATTTTAACTTCCTATCTTAACTGTAGATTGGGACCAACATTTTGAAACCTCCTCATTGTAGAATAGTTGAGAACAATTAGAGAGAATTTCATTTGGCTTGGATTATAAGCAACCAGGTTTTTAAAAATTGAATATGTTCTTTCACATATGGTATCCAATTGTATTACACAGCCATAACCAGGAGTTAAAATGTTATGTTCTTCTTCCATTGAAACTGTATCAAACTGGCAATGGAGGGGAGTGGAAGGTGACTTGGGTTAATGATATCATTATCACAGTATAATATGGTATCATTAACACTCCTCATTTGGATAAACTATAATTTCCTACCAAGGAATATGGGTATTGGTATACCAGTTTTCTTCAGTTTTATTTATTTTTGCCAAAAGGAACATATCCTAGATGCCTACATTTTTAAGACAATGTAGTGCAATATTCATTTGAAAAATGATGACTGCATCCTTAAAAATAATGATACATTACTCAAAGGATCTGTGAGTTTGGTGATTTGGATACTCCCTGTTTTTATGTAAATTTCATCCTTGTATTTTGGCCTTCAAGAGTTGATGTGGATTAATGATTTGTTACCCTGACACTTACTGGTAGTGAGCCTCAGTGAGGAAGACATAATCTACATCACCAGACCCATACTCAAACCTTTCTAGTTTTGGTAGGACTTGCCAGAAATTTTGCTCTTCTATATACAGTAGTCTTGTTGATTCCAAGTTTACTTTCAAGCCTCAACGAAGCCCTAAAGTAAAACTTTGCATGGGGAAATGGTACATGTAATTTAAAATCTATGGCAAAACAATGAGTTTGGTAGCCATGAGGCCATATAAGAAAAACTACTAAGAGGCTTCTGTGACATTGCCCAAATATAAATACTTTATGCGTAAAATGTAGCTGGCACCATAGGTTATATTAGGATGACAGCTACCCAATGAATACCACTTGCTGTATTGGGAATCAAGATGGGCTCTTAGCACTTTGGCCTTTGTTTCCTTGATTAAATTAGGAGTCTTTGATGACCTCTTTGCCTCAAGGAAAAAGTCTACTTTACATGGGTTTGAGTGGCATGTTTGTGACATCAGAGGCTTTTAGATGTGTGACATGGGTTTAAGTCGCATTTTTGTGACAATTTTAGGTCATTTGGGTCCTCAGGAGAGTTGCTAACTCCAGAGCCAATAGTAAGAGCTTAAGTTCTGGTTGCTCAGATGACGTTTGATGATGGCTAAAGAGTGCATAAAAAGGGAAGACAGAGTTATTTGCTTGGGTCTCTTACTCTTGGTGGTCGGTCTGCTGATGTGGAAACTCCGGGCAGCTGTAGTTAAGAGCCCTCCAGCTTGTAAACCTGATGTTTGGACTTTGTTAAACTCTGGTAACTATGAATGGAGATTTGAATCAGACAAGGTTTGTCTGTTGATGTTTGTAATTTGTTTGTGTTTGCTCTGAAGTTCAGGGTGCTGGCTTTTTCCCCTGAACTGAGTGAATGATATTTGTATGCTGGATTAAAGTAAGATTGCTAACCCATTAACGTTGCTTTCCTTAGTAAAGCAGATCAAAAGAGCCTGGGCTTGCAGCGTTGTGTGTGCTGGTTGTTGTTGGTTTTACACAGCCAGAGTACCTGCTAGCTGAAAGGTTGAAACGCTTGCTTAGGAGAAAAATTCTTTATGAAAAAAAATGTATCCCTGCAGTAATCCAAAACAAGTTGGGTCTGAAAAATAAATAAGTTAAATGTTGCACTATTGCTAAAATTCCCACTTGTCCAAATCCCTAACTCCCCACTCCTTTTGCTTTTAGCTCTTTCCCACTACAATGTCCAAACTGGCAGCCTATTTCCAAGTAAGAGACTCTCCTGTATGCTTCCTTTTACCCTTATTCATCTCCCTAAATGACAAAAACAAAGAATGACATGTAAGTTGGCACAAAACTATAAACCAATATTCTTCCAATGATGCTTTATGCTTTGGCCATGGTATAACAGTCTCTGAAGAACCGTCCCACAGACTGGGTTAAGTGACCTACCCAGGTTCACACAGCTAGTAAGTATTTGAGGCTAAATTTTAATTCAGCACTTCATGATTCCAGGCCCAGCACACTATCATTCACAGCACTGGAGTAGGGCTCAGTCAATAAGCATTTAGTAAGAGCATACATGATAAGCACTAATGATTCAAATAAAGGCAAAAACACATCCTGTCCTCCATCAGATGTGGGATTTGACTTCAGTCTTTAAGGAAGCCAAGAAAACAAAGGCAAAGATGAGGAGGTAATGCAATCCAGGCATAGGGGAGAATGCAATGGCACTGAGAAAGGAGATGGAGGGCCATATGCCGCGAGCAGGAAGAAGCCCATTATAGCTAGATCACAGGAGGGAATAAAGTTTAAGAAAACTGGAAAAGTAGAGAGTGTTGTAATGGCAAGCAAAGTGGGACTTTTTGCTGTTTTTTTTTTGAAGTGCTTCTCAGAACCAAGGCAACCAAGTGCCTTTGACTGATTCTGAACAAGAGTCTTTGATGACCTGCTTAAATCAAAAGAAAGCCTAAGGCACATGAGCTTTGAAAACCCAGATGTTGGTGGTTCTCTCCCCGGTAACTATGTATTTATTGCTATGGACAGACAGTCAGAAGCCCTATCTGCTGATTTGTGTCATTTGCTCTGTTTATATAATTTCTGCTTCCAATATCTGTTTGTGTTTTCTCTGAAGTTCAGGGTGCTGGCTTTTTCCCCTGAACTAAGTGAATGATATACATATGTTTAATTAAAATGAGATTATAAGCCCCTTAAAGTTACTTTCCTTAGAAATGAAGATCAAAGAATCTGTGCTAGCAGCCCTTCTGTGTGCTGGTGTTATTGGCCTTACACTTGCACAGCAGCTGCAAGCAACGTTGTTGTTACAGGTGTTTAAATGCCATTCCAAGTATCTTGCATCATGAGCAGACTGCAATATATCGCCAAGTGAGAATTACACAGGAGAAACATTGAAGAAAAGAGGCTAATTACACTGCAAAAATCAAGGATTATCCATTGTCGGCTCATTTGCTCTCTAGTATGCATAAAATGTCATGAGAAGTAGAGAAAGGCCCTGCACCTGTTAGATAGAAGCATTGTAGGAGATTTATGGGAAGACGTAGACAAGAATAATAACTGCAGTTATTAACTGTCCCTTTACTTTGCATTCAGATATCATAGCTATCATAGAGTGTCTATTGGATGGTCTAAATCTATTCTTCAGTGACCTCAAAGCTAGCTTGTGCTGGTTACTTCCTCTATAATTTATTGTGTGAGGGGACAGGGAATACTGATAGCTTGGGTAACTCCCAACTGAGTCGTTGGTTCTAAATGATTCATGGAGAATGGGTTAGTGGGACTGAGCAAATACAAATTCTTGTTTATTACTCTCTGCCATAAATTATTTGTTATCATTGCTGTTTAGCCATTTCAGTCATGTGTGACTCTTCATGACCCCTTTGGCATTTTCTTGGCGAAGGTATTGGAGTAGTTTGCCATTTCCTTCCACAGCTCATTTTACACATGAAAAACTCAAGGCAAATAGATTTAAGTGACCTATCCAGGTTTGCAATGCTAGTAAGTATCTGCGGCTAAATTTGAATTCAACACTTTATGATTCCAGGCCTAGCATCCTATCTGCTGTACCACCTACCTGTCCTAAAATGAATTATAAGTGTTATTAATGACTTGATGCTAAATGGAGTTTGTCTTTTGTTTTTGAAAAGGATCATGGCATCAGGGAAAAGATGATGTGACTTGCAGTTGACTTTTATTTGAGTGAGGGAGGACTGTGCAAGGTCACCAGCCTCACTTTCTCCTCCAGAGCCATCTGGATTCAGTGACCTGATATTCATCAGGTTGACTGGCAATGACATAGGATGCAATAGCAGACCCTAGCCCTTTTAGGCTAAGGTCTTTTCTTGTACTCACTTAGAGTGAGGTTAATGCCCATTCACTGAATGACCCTCTTTAAGAAGTGATTCAAGAGATGATGTTAAATTAAGAAATAGCTAATAGCAGTACATCCACAGTTTCCAAATATGGACCAATGTGATACTAGTTCTTGCACACTCTCATGGAGTTTCTTATTCCACTTCATGCCAGAGAATTCCAAAGTATTATCACTGATTGACTGTGTAATAAAATGTTGCTATCCTATAAGAAGCATAAAATAAGAAGAATTCAGAAAATCACTGAAGACACTGATTCAGAAAAAAAGTATGAAAAACAAGGAAAATAAAATGCAGAATGACCATAACAGTATGAATGGAAGTGAAAAAAATGAAAATGAATACTTAGTAATCATAATGAGCAAGGTTGGCTCCAGAGGAAAGTTGAGAAATTCCATCTCCCATCATAACAAGTTGGGGACTGGAGGTGGGGAATAATTCAAATACTGATAGACTTGTTCATTACATCTTAAAGATTTGTTTGACTATGTTGTTTCAGATCCCCTCTTCCTCTATTGACTACCTTCAATTTATTCTGTCTATGTAATATTATACATAGTTGTTTACATCTTGTCTCCCCTATTAGTCTGTGAGCTATTGAAGATTAAGGAGTGGCTTTTGTCTTTTCTTGCATCCCCAATGCTTAGCATACTGCCTGGCACAGAGTGAGGATATAATGAATGTATATTGACTATTGAATGACTAACTTTTGAAATCTTTTCTTTAACCAAGGAGTGGGATATTGGATATAATAGGGACGAGAAATATGTTTGGGAATTAAGATTATGTAAAAGTAAAAGGTATGAAAATAAAATATAATTTTTTCCACAAAAACAAAGTATGTTAACTATCATTTTCTCTGTACTTTATTCTGCTTTTGGGACACGGCTTCGACAATTAGGATCCAATGAAGTAATCAATGGAAAGAGTCTAATCTGTCATCACCTTCAGCATCTCTTTTTCTATGTTCACTTCAAAATTTAAAGGGCTCTATGTTTCATCAGGCATTATTTCAATTCCCTCTGTCTTATAATATTTAAAAGAATATGTATTTCTTTTGGATTTGATAGTCATCCTTTCTTCTAATTTAAGTATCTTTTCTGTTTATTTATCCATTTGTACTCCAGAATTTTAACTGAACTTTCTTCTATTTGGAATCTTTAATATTTTGCCCCCCCCACCCTTTTTTATTCTGTTGTTATTCACTTTCTGACTCCTTCCCCTGTGTTGTGTAGACTACCTCCTTCCCCAGTAGGGCTGACTGCAAAGCTATCTATGTCTCTTCCCACCTAGGAGAAGTTACTTTTCACCAGCCACAGTCCCTTTCCTAACTGTCTTTTGGGATACAGGAATGGTACCAGGAACATTGATTAGGTGACTAGGTTTAATTTTAATATTTGATCTTTCAATGAACATTTGTAAACTATATACATAATACTGTGCTAGATGGTGAGGTTACAAAAGCAAAAATTATTTTATTTCCTGAAGCAGCTTACATTCTCATTGGGAAATGCCTTCAAATAAATAAACAAATATTAGGTACATCTAAAAAAGTAATATAATTTTAGTACAAAAAATATATAGAAATAATTGAGGGGCATCATAAAAGTCCTTGTGTAGAAAGTACAGGCTAAACTTTGCTTTGAGTACATCTAGGGATTTTATGAAGCAGAAGTGAGGAGAAAGCTCATTCCAAACCTGGGGCACAACTAGATGTACAAGTACCTGGAAGCAGGAATTGGAATGTCAAACAATGAAAGCTTTAAAGCTCCTGCAGGGAGTCAAAGAAGGAGAAAATCTACAGTAAGATTGGAAAAGTATAATAGGTAGGACAAAGATTATAGAAGCTGTCAGGCTAAAGAATTTGTGTCTTATCCTTGAGGCATTTGAGAAACATGGAAAATTTTTGAGTATCATCGTGATATAGGTTTGATCACCAATTTGGCAGCTATATGAAAGAGAGAGGAGGGTTTGAAGGTTGGATATAATTTTTACCTCAATTTAATAATGTTATGACTATGTGTGACAAATATTAGGATTCTCTAAATATGTAGAAATTGAACCTTACTTTGCTGAAACAGACTATTCATGCTAAAGTTAAACAGCACTAAATATTGGATCTACTAGACAAGTGTCTGGATTCTTTATTTTTCAACCTAGCAGCATCAAGATACCAAGCATTTACTAAGCACTTACTACTTGCCATACCTTATGCTAAGTACAGGGGTCACAGATACATGCAGAAAGAAAGGCAAAATTCTACCCTCAAAGAGATTACATACTAAAGAAGGAAGAAAACACACAAAAGGGAACTGAAAAGTGAGTGGTAGAGGGAAAAGGAAGGGGGGCTATGGTGTTCAATTCCAAAAGTTCAGAAGCACAACCAAAATGAGAATCAAGGTTGTCCTGCCTGGGCCACTCTCCAAAATGAACACCCTAAGAGATAGACAACAATGGAGAAGGATCCAGCATGGCAAAAGGATCTTCCTGTTGAACCTAGTTTAAATTTGGGATCCACTTTTGAATAGAATTTCATCCAGATGAGTGATTTTTAATAATACATCAAAATTTTTGTTCCTTTCTCTTTTTAGTCAAACAAGAGAAGGGATATAAAACCAAAATGACATTAGAAAGCATTTTTATTGTTTTAGAATTGACAGTATATTGTTCTTCTATGGAGCCATCGATGCCCTTATATCTTTCCTGTAGAGGCACTTTTTTTCAATGTTTCAATTGAAATCTGTGCCTTTAATATACCTATTTAGTCAATGTCTCTGAATCTCAAGAGTCCATGGGATTTATAAAATTGTAAGTATTCAAATTCATTAACTTCTTTTAAAATTTTATCTTTATAATTATATTTAACAATCATGTTATTTTATTCATGACTAGGACTTTATGGTGGTCATCACCAGGGGTAGCCTTTACAAGTATGAACAGTATGCCAGGAGAAAAGTGATTAATGGGGGGCATTTATCATCCTTACATTTTCCACCATTTTCTGACAGATTTAGGTTATAAAAAGAAGTGTAGAAAACTGGATTTTTCTTGTAGCTCCTCAAAAATCCCTCAATATGCAGTGTCTTTAGTATGTGGCAAGAGCAGTGCCATTTTTCAAAACAGCAATCAAAAAAAGTTTTATTTTATACCTTTGCTATTTAAATGGCAATTCTATTTCTAATCTGTCATATTTAAATTGTTTTTCAACTTTTAGTTTAGATTTGAAGAACAGGCATGTAATCATGAAGCTAAAAGGTCTAATAATAGCTGATGTTTACATTGCTTTACAGTTTAAAAGTTTTCCTCAGAACACTCCAGTAAGATAGGAAATAGATGTATCATTATGCCCATTTTACTGAGAAGGAAACTAAAGTTCACAGGGATTATGATTTGTCACAATCCAAGGTCAATAACAAGTGTTAGAGCTAAGTCTGCAACCTGATTAACATGAATTCGATTTTGCCCAAATCTAGGTTTCCTTTCATTATATAACTTTTAAAATCTCTTAATCCATCCACCATACTTCCATGCAGAGTTACACTTAAACCTACAGAGATTCATATATCTGTCTCTTCATCCACATTTAATTTCTCTTTCAGTTTCTTTCTGTAGTTATGGGACTTAGAGAGTAGTTTGCAAAAGAATCAAGTAGGCCAGAAATGTGTAAAAGAAGAGATCCATTTTCACTCCCACAAAGGAAAGGCAAAGGCCTAAAATCAAGTACCTGGGGTAAAGTCAAAGAAGATCAAGGAAAAATGGAAGTTTTCAGAACAAGGGCTACTACTGGATATCAATCACCACATGGAGTTAACCAGAGGCTCAGGTATTGTGATCTTTAGGCTACAGTAGGAAGAGGAAAATGGAGTCAGGAATGGTCTCTGAACACATGTCGCTCAGAGTTGGTGCATCTAACTTATTAAAGTTCTTTCATTTTTCCCTAATCAATATGTAGGCCTTCTGGGATCCTGTAATTTCCACAAATCTGTAGCTTGATGAGGCATACAAGGTCATAGATTTTATATTGAGGAGGTGATATTTTGTTCCCATGTTTCCATTTTAAGTCTTATTTCTGAAGCCACCAGAGGTGACATTCTGGGGTTTGGCTGATGAATCTAACAAGAAAAATAAGCACAGTGTGTGTATGTTCCTAGAAAATCAAGAAATAGGGACATATCTAGAGCAGTTTTAAGGGCTGGCTGAGAAGTCCAGAAGCCACAGAGGGGTTTTTGGGCTATTATAATTGGGCTGCACTCTCCAGGAAGGATAAGAATTAGGAAAACCCTTCATGGTAAGCACAGTTAACTAGTTTGGGATGTCTGTAAGTATCTCTAAGCTCTGAGTTTTCCCTTGCCCTGCTTCCCCCCAGGAACTAGCATTGAAAGGACATCAGGAAGATCCTTAATAATGGTAGCACTAACCAAGTTAGCTTTGTTTTAAGAAGGAACTGTTATAAAGGTATGCAAGGATGCAAGAAAAAAGTTAGAGATTAGTTTTGATCAAGTAAAGAGGATCAGAAGTGGCCTTGGAAAAAGCAGACAATGAAAGAAGCAAAATCCTAGTCAAAGAAAGTCAGCATTAAAGATTATGGTATGGGCAGCTAGGTGACACAGTGGATAGAGCACTGGCCTTGGGTCAGGAGGACTTGAGTTCAAATCCGGCCTCAGACACTTGACACTTACTAGCTGTGTGACCCTGGGCAAGTCACTTAACCCCAACTGCGTCAAAAAGAAAGATTATGATGATGAACTTACAGTATATAGTATTATTTGCTTAAATGTATTTTCACTTTAAATTATGGACAGTTTTATATATGGACATGGACTGTGCATGTCATAGGAAGACCAGGAATGTCTAATTCACATGGTCCATTTAGTGAGGCCTAGTCATGAAGGACTCTGTGTGTGTGTGTGTGTGTATGTGTGTATGTGTACGTGTGTGTGTGTGTGTGTGTGTGTGAGAGAGAGAGAGAGTTGAGATTTGGAGGGGGGTAGTAGATGAGATGGGTGTATGGATGATTGGTAAGGAAGGAATGTCATAGAAAGAGAGATCAAAGGGGAATGGAGGCAAAATTTTATGCATTACTTCTAAAAAGCTGAATTGACTTATAAGCCAAAATCATACCCTGTTCTATTTCTAAACTGAGCTATGAAGGAAAATAAAAAATCTCAGATGAATCTTTGAAAGTAATAAAAGGAGATTGTAATTGGAATACAGTTTCAACATCTAGAATTCTCAAATATTTATTGAGGATCTACTATGTGCAAAGCTAGGGACAGCATGGCACAATACATAGAGTTCTGGACTTGGAGAGAAGACCTAGCTTCAGAGATTGCCTCCAACACTTAATAGTTGTGTGAGAAGACAACCGTCATCTAACCTCAATGAGGCACAGGAATCTCTCTAAGCCTTATGAGTTATTGTTTCAAACACACTACAATTTGTTGGTGGACAAAGATGCCACACTGATAATACCTCAGGTCCCTGCTCAGTAAAAGAATACATTGTAATTGAGGAAAATGTGAGAAGTTAAAGGAGAAGATACACTCCCTACCTTCAGAGAACTTATGGTCCACGAGAGAAATATATCAAAGTATTGAAAGACTTTGAAAGGAGACTTCTTCATAGGCCACCCCACCTTGGAACAATTCTTACTCTCAGGAATTTTTCCATTTTTATATCCTAAAATATCTTTAGTAAATGCCCTCCTTTCTTTCATCTAAATAAAATCAATTTTAGTTTTTCCCTGTGTTCTAAGAGTATGGAGATTTCCAAATTGGTTGTTATCATATCCATTTGTTTCAAGAATATCCTTTTCAGCCATGGTATGCTTTCTTGATATGGTAACTCTTGCTTCTTCTCTATTCTATTTAGTTTAGTAACAGTCACAGATAGCCAGCCTTCCAGCTTCCAACTACAATATATAATTATGCAAAATATAAAATCTCCAAAGAAAATGTACTGGAGTCTCATACATAATGATTTCTAAATAGAGAGATTTGCTTTAGGTCCATGAAAATGGCTATATGGTCTTCATTCTTTCAAATTTAATTCACAAATTTATTTTCAAATCATATGTAAAGTCAATTATATAAAATCAATTGCATTTATAATATTTACTTGTGGTTTGCTCATTTTCTCCTTCTCTGTTAAAACAAAATATCTTTTGTCTTCATCATTCTTCCCCATACTCTTTAATTGCATGAAAAATATTTATAAGCTATCCTTACTCCCTGTCTGGAGAAAACAGCATTTAACCCAAAGGGATGAATTGCAAATGGTGGACAACTAGGCCTTTACTTAGATGCCTGAGTGAGGAAGATTAGCTTCTTCATTTTTTTTCTTCTTCTAGTCACACTTCTTCGGACTAGACTGTTTTCAAAGCAGAGGAGTATAGGCCTATCACTTTTATGTCCGAATGCATTTCCATACCTGGCAAAGTGAAGATAGGAAGCCATTTGGGGATTGAATTAAGGAATACAAAGCACAAGGATATGGCTGTTGGGAACACATTCTGAGCCTTATTGCACTTCCATCCCGCTTCTCAGAGTATGTCTTTTTTTTTTTAAGACTACTTGAAATTGAGCTGACTAAATCTTTTTCTAATACATATTTTTAATGAGGACAACTCATTCTCTAGACTTACTTTATTAAACTCTAAAATAAGTGCTGTGGACTGGATAATGGCCTGCTCATGAAGACATTTTTCATCTAAAGTTTCATAGTTTATTAAATGAAAGCTCTCTAATTCATAAACCAACTTCTATATAGCTACCAATAACAAACTGTAGTAACCATAGACAGATATTTTAGAGTGAATGAATATGGAATTAAATTAGCCATTAAATGATCTGATTATGTTAGAAACTGACTTTCCCTTTGTTCATATTCCTGGGGTCAGACAGGTTGTCTACACATAAATCAGTTAAAAGAATAATCATCTGAATTATCTAAATTGGTTGTTTGGAGTGAGGCAGGAGGATAGGGAGGATGAAATCAAATTAAAAATTCAAATAATTCCTCTTTGACTAAAATAGACTATAGTGTATTCTTCCTAAAAATCCTCAATCATCTATTAATAATATATATTGAAAACTTTATCAGAGAGGTCTTTGAAGTTTCAATTATAAAATTATTTTCAATAATTTCAATTGAAATTTCAGTTCAATTCAATTTCAGTGAATTCAATTATATTTCAATTCTACTGGTTCTTAACCGACAGGCAAAGGACAGTTGCAGGGTTCACTTTTATTTGTGTGGTAGAGTTTTCTCTTTAAAATTTTTAATTAATTTTATTTCCAAAGTACTTGTTCCATGAGGCTGTTTAAACAAAGAATGAGACTTAAAACACACAGATATATACACACACAATTTACAGAATAAAGTAGGAAAAGTGGGGAAGGGAAAGAGAAGTTAATAAGCATTATATTGTACCTACTGTGTGCCAGGCACTGTGAAAAAGTACTTCACAAATACTATTGTATAGAGATTATTAAAAGGCTTTCCACTTATATATGAAATCAGCTCACAAAAGATTATCTCCTTATAAGACTTATCTCCAACAGTGAACAACCCTGAAGCAGTTTGGAGCTACCCTGATCAGTTTTCAGTTGTACAGAAGTCCTTTGATCTCTATTGATCTCTGTCTCAAAACATGCCTCCCCCCCTTTTTTTTTTTGTCAACGAGGATTTGTAAAGCAGTACTGTCTCTATGCATATTTCTTGTAGTGGATAACAAATCTACTTAATATGGTAAATATCATCAAAATAAATGTATGGAAGACTTCAGAACATTTCAGTTGCTTAGAGAAAAGGGAGATTTAGCTACTTGGGTGTTTTCTGTCTGCAAAAGATTTCTCACTCTCTCTCAGTTCTTGTGGACTTTTGGCATTTGACTGTTTTGCCCTCCAAGATCCCATGGTAGAGGTTTTATGATGGAAAAGAGAAAGGAGAAAGAGGTGTTAAGACATAAAAAGAGGGATTAAAATTCATCCCATACTGTTCATGGCTAGCTATATATACCTTACAATAAAACTTTGAAAGGGTATCAAAGTTGTTCCCTAAAAGAAAAGATTATTTTCAGTCATGCTTCATTCTTCTGAGAAAGATATAACGTTCATCAGCTTTCAGTCCTGATAGCCTTGTCTGCTGTGTTTTTCCCTCCTCAAGTTATTGCACTCTATTCATTAGCCATAGAAACATGGTGCCAAGCACAAAAGGATAAATCTTATTGCTTATATTAATGGAACAGTAGAAAAAGTTGAGTTGGTGGGTGAGATTTTTTAGCTATAGTGAGCCATTGTAATAGAACAGTTAATTCAAATTAATTCAGTCATTTAATTCCATTGAGAGTATGCTTAAGTGCCTACTATGCACAATGCACAGTGCCTATTTAGAAATTAGGCTTGCAAAAATCTTGAAGCTGCAATAAGATGCACTAAACTTTTGAGGAAAGCAGCATATCTGCCTGCTTAAGGTCCTGAAGTAAATAGAGCTCAGGGAATGGTGGACCTGCTATTTCAGTTAACTTGGCTCTTTGTTGTAATGCAAAGGACACTGCTTTTGGACTTAAAAGATAGAGATTCAAATCAATGGCTCTGCAAATACTCAGAACTGGGAAACTCAAAATGGTTTAATCTCTAAAATTAGGTTAGATTAATTCCATCCATGCAATAAGCACTTATTAATCAACTATTATGTTTACCACACTGTGCTAGGTGATGGGGTTATCAAAAAAAAAAGTTAAAAAAAAAACCAGCCCTTGCCCTAAATTCTTCTGGCAGCTGGGCAGCACAGTGGATAGGATTTGGCTATGGCTCTAAACACAGAGTCAAGAAGACCTGAGTTCAAATCCGATCTCAGATACCATCAGCAGGACCCTAGGCAAGTCATTTAACCTTTCTTTGCCTCGGTTTCATCAGCTATAAAATGAGGATCATAATAGCACCTACCTCCTAGGGTTATGAGGATGGAGTTATATTTATAAAGAACTTAGCACAGGGTCTTTCGTACAACAAGGTCTTAATAAATATTTATTTCCTTCCTTCTAGGAGATGTTATAATATTTTAATAGATGATCAAAATATATTTTGAGGAAGACAATAAAGAGATACAGGAGGAAAGACTTCCTATAGGAATAGACATCAAAGTTAAGTCTTAAAGGAGGCTGAAGGTTTTAAGAGGTAGAGGTGAGGAGGAGGTATATTCCAGGCTTATGGCATAGAGCCGGGATATAGAATGCTGACTCTTAGTGCTCATGGATCACTTTGTTTAGAATGTAATGTGCATGAAAGACAGAGGTATGGTAATCTGGGAAAGATGCAGATAGTGAAGAGCTTTCCAAGCTTAGGAATATATATTTTATCTGAGAGAAAAGAGTGAGTCACTGAATATTCTTGAGCAGAAGTGTCAAATTCATTTCCTGAGGCAGGAACAATACAGCCTGAACCACATTAAAATGTAATTGGGAAAGGTTTGATGAAATAAATAAAAATATAGTTTCCTGTTACACAAACAAAAAGATGGTAATTTAGGGAGGGGACGGAGCCAAGATGGTGACTGGAAAGTAGCGACTTGCTTAAGCTCTCTCCCGAATCCCTCCAAACACCTGGAAAAAATGGCTCTGAACAAATTCTAGAGCTGCAAAACCCACAAAATAGCAGAGGGAAACAGGTCTCCAGCCCAGGAGAGCCTGGGTGGTCGCTGGGAAGGGTCTATCGCACAGTACTGGGAGCAAAGCACAGCCTAGCCTGGGCCACACCAGGACAGACCAGATGGGGTGTCAGCTGGCCAGAAAAGGTCTTAGGGCAATGAATCATTGAGCTGTGGCAGTTACCAGACTTCTCAACCCACAAATGCCAAAGAGCAGGTTAGTGGGAAACTGTGGGATCAAGGTGAGAGCAGTCCAGCCCCATCCCTGGGAGGGGCAGAGGTGGTGTAGCTGTGTTGGTGACAGCAGCAGGAAGATCCTGTGACTGCTTCAAGAGCTCCAGTGTTAGCTGGTTCCCAAGTCTCTGGCTCACATGGTAGGAGGAATGTAGCAGCAGATCAGAGCAGGAGTGCAAGGAGAGCTTTGTGGGCAGAGAGGCAAGTTCTCTTGCTGTGCCCTGCTTGGATCTGGATCTAGATCCAGGAGAGATAATTTAAAAATTATTGGACTACCTGAAAGCCACGATAAAAAAAAAAAAAAAAACAGCCTAGACATCATCTGTCAAGAAATTACCAAGGAAAATTGCCCTGATATTCTAAAGCCAGAGGGTAAAATCGGAATTGAAAGAATCCACCAATTGCTCCTGGTTGACAGTTTTTGGGGGAGTAAGAGTGCTGCTGTAACAGAGCTTGTGGTGACAGTGGAGTAGAAGTAACTGAAAACAGCAGTGCTTGGACCCCAAAGCTTGGAACAAAGTACTCTCTACTTTACAAGCAGCCATATCTGACAAAAAGCTCAAGGGTCAAGTAGTTGTCTGGGAACAGGCAGCAAAAAAGAACTCAGACTCAAACTCAGACTCAAATTCAAAACTCTGAATTCCTTTTTTGGTGACAAAGAAGATTGAAACATATAGACAGAAGAAGTCTACGAAGTCAAAGAGCCTATACTAAAAGCCTGCAAAAAATATGAATTGGTCTCAGGCCATGGAAGAGCTCAAAAAGGATTTGGAAAAGCAAGTTAGAGAAGTAGAGGAAAAATTGGGAAGAGAATTCAGTGATGCAAGAAAACCATGAAAAGCAAGTCAATGACTGGCTAAAGGAGACCTAAAAAATACTGAAGAAAATAACACCTCAAAGAATAGACTAACCCAAATGTCGAAAGAGCTCCAAAAAGCCAATGGGTAGAAGAATGCCTTGAAAGGCAGAATTAGCCAAATGGAAAAAGAGGTCTAAAAGACCACTGAAGAAAATACTACCTTAAAAACTAGATTGAAGAAAATGGAAGCTAGTGACTTTATGAGAAATCAAGATATTATAAAATAGAACCAAAAGAATGAAAAAAAATGGAAGACAATGTGAAATATCTCATCGGAAAAACCACTGACCTGGAAAATAGATCCAGGAGAGATAATTTTAAAATTATTGGACTACCTGAAAGCCACGATCAAAAAAACAGCCTAGACGTCATCTGTCAAGAAATTACCAAGGAAAATTGCCCTGATGTTCTAGAGTCAGAGAGTAAAATAGAAATTGAAAGAATCTGCCAATCACCTCCTGAAAAAGATCCCCAAAAGAAAACACCTAGGAATATTGTCACCAAATTCCAGAGTTTCCAGGTCAAGGAGAAAATACTGCAAGCCACCAGAAAGAAACAATTTGAATATTGTGGGAACACAATCAGGATAACACAAGATCTAGCAGCTTCTATGTTAAGGGATAGAAGGGCTTGAAATATGATATTCCAGAGGTCAAAGGATCCAAAACCAAGAATCACATACCCAGAAAAACTGAGTATAATGCTCCAAGGCAAAATGTAGATATTCAATAAAATAGAGAACTTTCAGGCTCTCTCAATGAAAAGACCAGAGCTGAATAGAAAATTTGACTTTCAAATACAAGAATCAAGAGAAGCATAAAAAGGTAAATAAGAAAGAGAATTCATAAGGGACTTACAAAAGTTGAATTGTTTTGTTTACATTCCTACACGGAAGGTAATGTGTGTAATTCATGAGACCTTTCTCAGTATCAGAGTAATTGGAGAGAATATATATATATATATATATATATATATATATATATATATATATATATAGACAGAGGGCAAAGGGTGAGTTGAATATGAAGGGACGATATCTAAAAAATAAAATTAAGGGGTGAGAGAGGAATATTTTGAGAGAGGGAGAAATGGAGAGATAGAATGGGGCAAATTATCTCACATAAAAATGGCAAGAAAAAGCAGTTCTGTTGGAAGGGAAGAGGGGTCAGGTGAGCGGGAATGAGTAAAACTTGCTCTCGTGTGATTTGACTTGAGGAGGGAATAACATATACACTCAATTGGGTATCTTACTTTACAGGAAAGTAAGGGGAAGGGGATAAAAGGGGGGAATGATAGAAGGTGGGAAGATAGGAGGAGGAGGTAATCAAAAGCAAACACATTTGAAAAGAGACAGTGTCAAGGGAGTAAATTTAATAAAGAGGGACAGGACAGGATGGAAGGCAATATAGTTAGCCTTTTACAACATGAGTATTGTGTAAGTGTTTTATATAATGATACATGTGTAACCTATGTTGAATTGCTTGCCTTCCTAGGGAAAATGGGTGGGAAGAGAAGAGGGGAGAAAATTTGGAGCTCAAAGTTTTAAAAGCAGATGTTCAAAAAAAAGTTGTTTTTGCATGCAGCTGGAAACAAGGTATATAGGTAATGGGGCATAGAAATTTATCCTGCCCTACAAGAAAATAAGGGGAAAGGAGATGGGCAGGAGGGAGTGGGGTGACAGAATGGAGGGCTGACTGGGGAATGAGGCAATCAGAATACATACCATCTTGGAATGGGGGGGAGGGTAGAAATGGGGAGAAAATTTGTAAATCAAAATGTTGTGGAAATCAATTTTGAAAACTAAAATATTAAATAAAAAAGGAAATAAAGATGAGAAAAAAAGATGGCAAATTAAGAAATTTCTCCAACAACCTTTGAAACCTCTTCTAAGCAGAAATTATGCACCAAAAATAAAGCAACTTCAGCTGTTTCCACAGTCTAGAATACCATAATCCAAAAGAAGGTTAGAAAAAAATCCCCAAACCTAAGAACTGATGAGTGCTGACCCTGAGTTCATTCTCCTCCCACTCCCCATCTCCCATGATATTGGCAGTGAGGCTGCACTAGCAGAGGCAAGAACATGACACAGACTTTCATCAAAACCACCCCTGCATCCAGTTCTTTCCTTCCTTTTTTCTAGTGTCATGGATACCCTGGCTTTAAGCAAAGGAAATTTGCTTGGGCCTCAACCACCAGTTTGGCCACAGCCACTGAAACACAATGGTCTGGGAAGCACCAGGCAAGGCTCTGCAACTGCTGGACCAAGGAACTGAGAAGAAAACAGAGTGGGACAGCTCACCAGGACAGGTCACCCTACATAACCTGTGGGAGACTCTGCACTGCATTCTACCAAGCCTGAGGAAAAGAGTCTAGCATCCAGCTGGAGCTAGTTATGACCAAACAAATGCCTATCTTTCAAGGAGATACTTTGAGATCTAGCCCCCAGGGCAATCACAATCAGTGGGGAGACAGAAAAGGAGTGAGAAGAATAAGACATAAAAAGCTGAAATTGCAAAGGTCAATTTCAAAGGGCGTAGGCTTCAACCAAAGTCTGCTGGAAGAAAAAAAAAACAAAGGGAAGAGGTTTAAGCAAGTAGAGATAAGAGGAGAAAGGGTGGAACATTAAAAAAAGGGGGAGTCCCTTTGTTTTCTTCTCAGTTCTCTGGCCCAGAAAATTCAGCTATGTCCATGGTCTAGAACTACCAGAATCCAAAAGGTTAGAAAAAAAGCCCCAAACTTAGGAACCTTTAAATCATAATTTGGAAATTCATAGTAAATATGTTATTACATTCCAGTTAAAAATTTTAGTTTCTAATTATATATATGTATATGTACATATATACACATACACATGCATGTATGTATGTATGTGTGCATGTATATATGCATATATAGTACATATATGCATATATACATATACATACATATGTACATACACATACATGTATACATACACAAACACCTATACCTATACCTATACCTATACCTATGCCTATACCTATACCTATACCTATACCTATACCTATACCTATACCTATACCTATACCTATACCTATACAATCTCCAACCTGGCTAGGGTTGTGAAGGCAGAGAGAAAGAAAGAATCTCAAAATTTTCCTCCTTATCTCTCACTGAAAGTTTAATCTACAGGTGAGTGAGAGTAAGCCCCAACTGAATATTACAAATAGTTGGGAGAGCTGTTTGAGGCATGAGAATTCTACATTAGTCTTCTTTACCCTTCTAAGCCCCCTTTTTGTACTTTCTTGCAGTAGTCTTTATGGGTGACTGGTGTCACGATCCAAGAACACCCCTCTCTTTTTTTACTGTATGAGATACCCTGGATTCTAGAGCTAAGGCCTAGGTCTCTGCATGAGTAATACTTGTTTGGTCAGAACTAGCTCCAGCTGGATACTAGACACTTTTCCTCAGGCTTGGTAGAATGCAATGCACAGTTCCCCCACATGATACCTAGGGTGACTTGCCCTGGTGAACTGTCCCTTTGCACTGACAGTGTGAATAGCGATTAATGTAAAGTCAAGGATTTCGAGTTTGGGAAAGAGGTTTGACAAGTTTTTTGGTTTGCTTTTATTCCATTGTGATAAGAAGAATTGGAGAAACTTTTTGAAGCAGTGCCTGTGACCAGTTTCAGACAGACAATACTCAATCAAGTTTTACCATTATCAAATGGAAACTATAGAAATGAATTTGCAGCATAGAAGTATTTGAGTGTTTCTGTTCTTGAAGGATTATTAGGAAGGTATGTCTCACTCCTTAGAGTCCTATGGTCTCCAAAAAGAAGGAGAAAGTACCACTATTTATTTTTGAAAGTGAGTTAAATAAAGGCAGTGGGCTCTATTATTTGAAGTGCTATCAACTAATGGCACTTAGAAAAATAGGTATTTTCAATGATACTATTTGTGATTAGAAATCCAAATTTGATTTGAGTGAAGTACATCCTGAAACTAAATTATAATGTATTCTCATTTACAATTCTCCTATTAGGATAATTGTGGCAAATCAGAACTTAATGCAAAATGCATTTGATATTTGGTATTAAGACAATATGTTTGTAATCTGAGCTCAGATCTGCTATCAGATATTTGTTAGCTGTATGAACCTGAGCAAGGCACTTCATTTCTGTTTGCTTCGGTTTCCTTGTCTATAAAGTGGGATAATAACAATTGTAAAATACTTCATACATTTTCTGACATATGGTAAGGGATGTGAATGTGTGTGAGTGATTTTTTTTTTTTTACTAAAAGTACTTAATCTAGTCTGGGTTTTTTTTTTAATGCAATTGGTGTAGAAAGTCAAATTTATTGATGCTGGTTTTCTGTGTAAGAGGAATTGGAAAATATATTTGAATAAATTGCTATATTTTGAGGGGAAAAAGGTTTTCTGTTATGTTGTTGTTTTTTAATGCACAATATTGTTTATATTATTGTTAGGCTTCTAATTTTCCTTCTATTGTGAATTTTGGGAAAGTATTGTATAACAAGTGTTGTTCATTTGAAAAATGCTAATTGGTGAGTGTGTTCTTCTTGTACCATTAGAATATTAACTTCTATATATTTACTTTACATTTGAAATTCCAGAATATGAATATTCTCAATTTCTTTTTCTTGTTCTTTTTCTTGATTACCTTTTCATGCTTCTCTTGATTCTTGTGTTTGAAAGTCAAATTTTCTATTCAACTCTGGTCTTTTCATTGAGAAAGCTTGAAAGTCCTCTATTTTATTCAAAATCCATATTTTGCCTTGGAGCATGATACTCAGTTTTGCTGGGTAGGTCATTCTTGGTTTTAATCCTAGCT
>JAQQSZ010000330.1:0-20977 GCA_028646595.1 Phalanger gymnotis | reverse complement strand
TCCTAGGAATATTGTCGCCAAATTCCAGAGCTCCCAGATCAAGGAGAAAATACTGCAAGCAGCCAGAAAGAAACAATTTGAGTATTGTGGAAACACAATCAGAATAACCCAAGATCTAGCAGCTTCTACATTAAGAGATCGAAGGAGACTTAGTCTTAAAATGTAATATTATCTATGTTTTATTGTATTTTCATTTATTTTGTTAAGTATTTTTCAGTTATATTTTAATCTGGTTTGGGCCATACTCCGGAATATTGTAGGCTACATGTAGCTAACAGGCTATGGATTTGACACCTCTGTTCTGCAGCATCTCTTGAATCAGTTCCATTCTATCTCTTTACTGTCCTCATTCAGGACCTCATAATCTTTCACATAGTCTGTTACAGTAATCTCCTAATTGCTATCCTTCTAATCCTTGCTCCCCTGCCCCCATCTTCTACCCAGCTGCCCAAGTGATATTCCTAAAATATGTCTGAATTTGTCCCTTCATGTTATGTTATGTTAGAATAAAATACAGACTCCTTTCTTCAGTGTTTTAAGTCCTTCACAGCCTTGCTCCAGCCTACCTTTCCTGTCTCATATTTTATTCCCTTTTACACACTCTGTGGGAAAGTGAAACTGGCCTACTTGCTGGTCTTTATTCATGGCATACCATCTCTTGCCTTTACTTTTGCACAAGCTGTGCCCCATATCTAGAATGCACTATCTCCTAACCTTTATCTCTTAACATTCCCAAGCTGCTTTCAGTGCTTTAAGCTGTGTGCCTTCTCACACAAAACCTTTTTTACATTCCCAGCTACTAGTGTCGTGATTACTTTGTGTTTACCTTACTTTGTATTTTCTTAGGAGAAAATGGTTTTTTTTTTCAAAGAGAATATAAATTTTGTGAGGACAAGGACTAATTATTTTTTTCTTGGTAGTATAGTGCCAGTCTTCAATACATGCTGGTTGATTGACAGCATAATTGCTAAAATATCTTCCAACTCTGATTCTGGTAGATTTTTTTGTGAGAATTATTCATATCTACCTAAGGAAATTTTTGCTGGCAATGAAATGTGAATTTGTAGAAAGAAATGCACAGCTGTAGGGGAGGGGTGAGAACCAGGCCAGACATGAATTACACCATACATAATCAGGAAAAGGATTTTCTCTGAATTCTGGAATGAGTAGATGCATGAGGAACAGCCTGGGTATGGGCACAAGACATACCACTTGTAAGAATTAGTCCCACCTATGTGTGTGTGAGTGACATATGATGCTCCTGTTACATGGGTGAATCACCCATATATACTGCCTTTCAAATGAATAGTGTTGAAAATATTTTCAGTATGGATAGTGTGTCTGAATTGCTATGGTTCTTTTCTCAAGGCTTTTTACTAGGTCTGAATGGATACTCAAACATGTGGAACTCAGCTGGACAGCAGCTGTTAGCTTCTTGACAGTAGCTGCCTGAAGCAGTGAATGCTGTCTTCCTAGTCAAATATAGTAAGAAACAAAATGAAAGTTTCTTAAAATATAAAGCTATTTGGTAAAGCCATGCTGTGTTTATAGTGGCACTGCTGTTGCCTATTGAAACTACTTTAGATAACATTTTTTAAAGAGTCATCTGGGCTGGGGAGTAATGCCTTAGGCCTGCTTCTCATTCCTACTTGAGGTTAATATGAATGTCACTGTTCGGGTGAGGATAAGGTTCCCCATCATTTATCTGTGTGTAACTGGAATGCTCCATCTAGATGACTTAGCTACTTTGCCTTGCTGAAAACACAATATTTTTTCAGCTTCTCTGTGCTCTGAGTTTTATGTAGCTTCGTTCACCACCTCCCCCAGCTGCTAAATGACATGCACTTTTCTTTTTTTGCTGAATTGCATTTTGCTACATTAAGTAAAGGATTGAGGTGCTCACATCAGTTATGTAAGCACATTTCCAAATTTGACAGTAGTAAGCTCATATTTTGGTATTGGACCAAGAAGACCTTCAGGTAATTATGTTTGTTAGCTAACTTTTTTGATACCTTACCATTTTTTAAAGTTGGACATGCCTTTTCTCAATTGATTAAAATTCTATATACATTCTCAAGGCTACTTAGTTTTCCCATTGCACTAGATTAGGGTCCATGCTTGTATCCTGACCCTTTAAATCAACAGGATCTAGTTCAGTTTCTGATTCATCAGTTGGAGTGTCTTGGGTTGCTTTTGAACTGATCCATTGGTTAAAACTTTCCTAGGTTGTAGGAAAGATTAAAGGATAAAATGGAGGGTGCTATAGAGATTATACCCTCCTCATATAAGCACCAAGGATTGGACCCAAATTTAACAATAATAAAAGCTTCCTTGGTCCTTTTATCTTTCTCCAGCTTTTCCATCCCCTTTTTGTTTTTAGTCACTTTCCATACCTCCTTTCAGTCTCTTCCTCTCCCCAAGCAGTGATTCCTTTCCTCAACTTTCTTGGCTCTTCCTTTCTCTTTAAACAGTTACCTCCTTCTGCTTTTTGAGATGTATTTTAATGACTTGTCCAAAACAAACAAAAGAGATGGCAAAGGAAGAGGAACAAAGGAAAAAAAAATGTAGTTGAACATTACTGCAGCTTTTAAATACAGATCCTTGACTAACCTTTAATTTCAATAAATTTTAGCTCCTGTCTGCTTTGTGTTTTACTTGTTTATGGGTTTTGCTTTTTTATTAATACTAGATTTTCCATCTAACTTCTTATCTATTCTTTTTTTTCCTTGAGAAGTCATTTTAAGGTATTTAAATGATTTTTTTAAAACCAAAATCTACCCTTAGGACTTGAAATTGTATGAAGATTCTAGGTTCTGTGTTATATGCATTAATTACTAGGCATTTACATAACCTTGCTGTCTGTGAATGGCTATCTACCTTTCAGTAATTTAGTTTTAGGCGCTTGTGATATAGCTTAACTATTTTCCATAAAAGGGCAGGATTTTGAAAATACAGCCTTTTCAACCATTTACCTGACATTTCTGTTTCTACAACTGGAAAAAAACTTTAAAGTTAATATGTTGCCAAGCTCTGCTTGTTGATCCTTTGGCATAAATCAAAAAAAGGTGAACCGTATAAGGAAAAATTGTGGGAGCACACTTCATTCAGTTAAAACAACCAATTTTCTTCATCTGATTTTCACAAATCCTAATACTTCTTTAATATAATTTTGTTATATATTGAAAAATTGGTAGTGAAGTATGCTTTTCTTCTTGTTGGCTATTATTATTCTTTTGAATATTGGGAGGTAAAAGAATTTCAGTTTTAGAAAAACTTTCCTAACATAAAATGTAAGGACCTTTAAAAAAAACCCAGACTTTATATTGACTAGATTTGGATTATGTTCAGTTTTTTAAAATTAAGTAGCCGTACATCCTCTAATTAACTTGAGAATAGCCATTGGTCTGATTATATATGCTCTTGAAACAGATAAATATAGACCTAATAAAGTTTTCTGGTGTGTAATATGACATGTAATACATAATCTAAGTTTCAGTGACTTTTTTCATCTATTTTCTGAAGTGGATTCAATTGATGTCTTTTCTGATTACTCCCAAATCTGTGTGTTCAGCTCTTATCTCTCTTGTGCTCCTGAATCTCCAGCTGGACATATTCATCTAGATTAGATATCTCCTGCTCAACATGCATAACAGAAGTTATTATTTACCTAAAACCATATCTCCTCCCGACTTTCCCTTTTTCTTTTGAGGGTACTACTAGTCTTCTAGTCACACAGGTTTATAAGATTCTTCACTCTTTCTCCCTATGCCCATCCAGTCAGTTACCAAGTCTTATTGATTCTGCTATTTCAAAATCTTTCATATCCCTTTCTCTCTACTTATACCATAATCACCCTAATTCAGATACTCATCATCTTTCTCTTAAACTATTTTAATGATCTCCTAATTGCTCTTCCTGGCTCCAGTCTGGGAGGGAAGCCTCACCAATCCATCTTCCACACAGTTTGCAAATTGGTATTCTTAATGCATAGGTTTGGCCATGTTATTCCTCTGTTTAAGAAGCTTCAGTAACTTCCCGTTGCCCTTGGGATACTTTCAGGGGGACATTTGGAGACCTTCACAGACTGCCCCCTGTTTATCTTTCCAGATTGATTACATATTACTCCTCTCCATAAACTATGCTTCTACTAAACTGCCCTTCTGTTACTTGTACATGATGTTCTATCTCCCTCTTTTGTGTCTTTGAACAATCCATCTCCTTCACCTGAATTGTTCACCTTCCTCAACTTTACCTCTTGTAACCACTTCGAGGCTCAGCTCAAGTTCCACATACCTTGAGAGATCTGTCCTTACCCCCCCACACACTTGTAGATGCCCCTTCCTTTCAAAATATCACTGTCCTTTATTTGAGATATATCATGTATGTACTTATCTGTAGACATGTATGATGTTTAGCTCCTTGACGGCAGGCATGGTTTCTTTTTGTCTTTGTATTCCTACCACCTGGTCCAGCATCTAGGAATTTGCAAAATAGTTTAATGTCTTCAGTGAAGGCCAGAATTATCTTCCGTTTTAAATTCATATCGAAGTACTAGAACTTCATATTATCATCATCATTTTAAAAAAATCAAGACCATAACCTATTTTGATAGCCAAGTTCTGAATAAAGTTACTTCCTTTTTCTCTGGAAATTCAGAGTCTACTATATTTTGTAGTTCAGCCAAACCTAAATAGTAACAGTTGAACAAGCACTGGATTTTGTACATTAAACAACATATGAATAATCTGTGCAAGTATGGGATAGTAGATATATACCAGGTCTCAGAATGAACAGATGTGGGCTCAGATGCTCTCTTTGACAGATGCTAGTCGTATGATTTTGGCTTAGTTGCTTCACTTTCAGTGTCCCAGGCAACTCTTTAAAGACTTCAAATTTCTGAGCATTTGTAAATCTGCATAGCTAGAGTGTCCTCCCCATCAATTCCTTATAGCAATGAAATGGAAAGTTTGTACAGAGGGGTGTTAATAACACAGAAATCAAGAAGATCCATGTTCAGATACTGTCCCTTCTACTTACTGCCTTTTTACATTTGGGCAGATTTCTTAATCTCTCTGGGTTTTAGTTTCTTTATCTGTAAGATGAAGAGGTTGTTCTAAGGCAGGAGTTGTTAAACTTTTTGTATCCTGACCCCACTTTGGCATTCTGGTGAAATATGTGGGTCCATTCTCAGAATAATGTTTTAAAATGCACAAAATAAAATATATATGATTACAAAGGAAACAAATTATATTGAAATACAAGTACAGTTATCAAAGTATTAAGCTAACAACTTCATGAACCCTGCGTTAAGGACCTCTGCTCTAAGGGATATATGATGGACCTTCTTAGCTCTAAGTCCTATGATCTCATGATCTTCCAATTAAGGAGAGAAATGGGTGAGCTATTTGATTAAAAGAAGAGGGATTGATGAGCAAAGGACATAGTAGTTTTTTGAGGTGTGCTTTGGGAGAAAAAAGGACTAGAGGTCAGAGAAGGCTGAGAAATCTAGGGGTTGAGTAGAAGACCCACCATGATATAATGGAAAGACTCTTGGAATTGGAGTCAGAGGACCTAGATCTAATGCAATCACTCCTACTTATTAGTAGTGCGACTTTGGATGAATCACTTAATTTCCTTGGGCCTCTCTTTTCTCTTAAAATGGAAATATTGTGCCTCATCGTCTCTAAGGTTCTTGTTAGCTCTAAATTCTTTAAATTGTGTGACTAGTATCAGTCACTTGGTCTTTTTTTTTAATTACAACTTAAAAAGGCATCTAGATTGTGTTTTAATTGTTTTGGGGTCAAAAAACAAAACAGTACTGTAATTATAGCCTTTGACAAATATTGGTCCAGAGTCAGTAGTATTCCAGATTCACATGAATGTAAGCCTCTTGAATGTGCGTGATTGTGATAAGAAGTTGAAAGGTATTCGTATGGTATGACTCCAGTTCTTTGTTGCTGGACTGGGTGAGACTTATTTTTTTATGTAATTCTTACATGCTATGGTGATGACAGCAGTAGCACTGTATTTCCTGAGAGTTATACAAACACTATTGCAGGAAACAATGTATTATTAATTCATCATTTCCTTCATATTTTTTGGGAACAGAAGGGTGCTTTTCAGTCAAATGAACATCACTTATTGGGCCTGCTTTATAACTATTACATTGCCATCTTGGCTTAGTGAATTATTATGCCTAACTTCACCTGACTGCTTTTAATTTACTCCCTATTTTCTATATATTTTAAGCTTGAATAGATAGTAGAAAGAAAATAATGGCATGTTTTAAAATAACTGTAGTCTGTAATAAAATATAGAACTAACTCTCTACCTAAAAATACTTAGCTTACTTAGTTTTTGAGAGATATTTAAATGATCATGTTCGTGTGTGAACATTATTTGCAAATAATTTATTTTCTTCTGGTTATAGGTCCTTTTATTCTGCATCACAGCTGCCATGTACATGTTCTTTTTCAGGTATGTTTTATTTATGATAAATTTTGCTACTTGTAATGCTTTAAAATTCCAACATATTTCAGCTCATCTTGTAACTTTACATTGATTTGTGAAACAAAAACATGTCAATTATTAGCAGTGTAGGAGAGGTAACATGGTAGAATGGAAAGCATATTATTATTGGATCTGAAGATAGAGTTCATGAGTTTGAATTTGGGCTGTGTTACTTATGCCCTGTGTGATGTGGGCAAGTCACTTAACAGCCATTTCTGAAAAGATGAGCCTATATTTGATAATCTCTTAAGGTCCATTCCAGTTGTAAGGCCTATGAACCTATTTTTATGTTCATTAGGATGTAGATATATGACATTAGTTCTGTGTCCTTTTAGGAGGCGTTTTAGATAAAGCATATGTAAACTTATTCTTTGTCCTTTCCTATTAATTTGTTTATTCTCTCCTCTGTGTATTACACACACATTTGAAAAGAAAACAAAACAACACACAGTTTAGTTTCCCCAAATAATTTTCTGCTCTCTTATGCCTCTTCAATATGTGTATGGCATGTTTTTTTTCTTACTAGGGCAAAATAAGGTGAATCCCTATTCTTCATAAAATGAAAGTAAGGATTGCAAAGAATAATTAATGAAGTATGATTTCTACACCTTCCATTATCCACAGAAAACCCTTTGGAGACCTGAAATAACATAATATGTGAGAATAAACAACTGTTACAACAGATAAAGAAATACTACCTTAGGTTGGGGGTCGAAGAAGTGGGTTTTCACTTGAATGTCTCAGCAGCTTTTTTCTCTCTAAGATTGCAAGCAGAGATGCTATTCTTGGAATATTAAATATTTGGTTTAACATCCTTCAATTCTTAGAAATGAAATTTCCCCCCATGAAATTGGCACACCTCTTTTCAGATGTTATTGTTCTTACAAATAGTTTGGTAGACATTTATTTAGTCTGTCCATAACCATATGTTACACTAGGTATTTGGGTGTAAATATGTAGTCTAGATAAGATATAGTCTTTTTCTTCTTGCAGCTAACAATCTACTGCAGGGATATGCCACACATAAATAACTATAATGTAAAATAATGCGTGATAAATTAATAAAAGTGCAGAAAAAGTACTATGCGAGGTCTGAGGTCGGGTGGGGGGAGAGGGGAGGTGATTCCCAACTGGTAGTAGATGGCTGCAGTGAATGAGATAGCAGGGAAATACAATCATGGATTGCTTAATGTTAGAGATGGCATATGAGCTGGACTTTTAAAAAAGATAGGCAAGAATTTACCAGGCAGAGGAAGGAAGTCATTCCAGACATAAGGAGAATAACATGAGCAAAGTCACAGAGTTAGAAACTATATGGTGATGAATGAATAGTTCAGTTTGGCTAGAATATAGAGTTAGACACAAGAGAGTAATATGAGCTATGACTGGAACACAGACACAGCCTGATGACACCAGATTGTGAAATGCTTCAGGTACCAGACTATGGATTTTGTACTATTATTTAGTAGATAGTTGAAAACTGTGGAAGCATTTTGAGCAAAATATTAAGACCAGCTCTATGCATATAAGGAAGATTAGTCTACAAATGTGTAAAGAATAGGTTTGGAAAGGCGAAGGAGGTAAAAGCAGGAGGACTTCTCAGGAGGTTTTTGGAAGAGTCCAGGTAGGTGTAATGAAGGCTTTATACTTGGGGAAAGGTCAATTAGAATAGAGAGAATGGGCCAGATATGAGATATATTGTAGAGGTAGAATGAGTGCAACTTAATAATAGATTAGACAGTGAAAGACATTTGGACAGACAGACAGAAAATGAGAAGTCAGAGAGAAAAATTATAGTTTGGGAGAAGAGAAGAGGGATGATGATTAAACCTTGTGGAATAAGACGAGAATTTAGAGAAAAGGCTGGTAGAAGATAAGGTTGTAATATCTCAGAAGCCAAAGGAGGAGTGATTATCCAGAAAAAGGAGTTGTATATTTAGCTGTGTCGTAAGATGAGAAAAGAGCAAGGGGAATGAAAATTGAATGAAATGGTCTGGGGTGTTTTTTCTGATAAAGAAGTAGACTAAAACAAAAATAATATATAAAGTTTTAAGATACGTGGAATCTTAAATTCAGAGGGATGGTAAAGGGATTGTATTTTATGTCAGTCACTAGTGACTGAACATCATTGCAGCTGTCCAGTGGTCTCTGAAATTTTATAGTCTATCTCCTCTTAATGAATATGTCTCCATTACCAAATAGACTATTATTGCTCTTGCATTTTCAATTATAGAAGGAAGGGTCAGGAATAAAATGACCCTTTGGTCTCAGCTATCTTTGAGAGTCTCTCTGCTGGTTATACTCAGCAAGTTTCTTGGGATAATGTTGAAAACATTCACATTATTTGGATCTGTGCTTTTTATAATCAGGATGATTTTTTAAAAGGTCAGGAAGGGAAATTTTTATTTGGGAAGTAATAGAAAATTAGATTATGTCATATGTTTACCGTACTTTATGTTAAGTTATTAAAGAGCAAAGTTCATAATACCAAGGACAGTAAATTAAATGTGTTGTTTAATGCCATTATTTTTATAGCATGTATTTACTGAGTCAAACTATTTAGAACTAGGAGGACCCTTATAGATCATACCATCTAGCCAATTCTTTTGTCTAAACTAATGATAATTAGATTCGAACCCAGGTCCTTGAATTCAAAATCTGGTGCTACTATCACCATACTACATTGCCTTTATGTGATTGACATTATTTTAGTCCTTCTGGATCATGTAAAGTGTTTTGGATTTTTAATTTACATGTGTAAGATATTTGTAATATTGAAATTAAGGCATTAAGATTAAGAAATTACATTCTGAAAACTCTTGTCATGTATTTAATTTCAATGTAGCAATTATTTATTTAATCACTTGCCATGAGGAAGTCATCATGATAGAAGTTGAAGATATAGAGGAAAAATTATCTCAGAATCTCTTAAAATCAAAGAATTTGTTATCTAATAGAAGATTACAATCTCAGTAGTATAGAAAGTAGATAGATAGAACTAATGTGATCTATGAAAATAAAAGATAGATAGTAGATCACTACAGGAGATAAGGAAACATGAACCTAGTATGAGTACAAATATAGAATGAGAACCAAGCCTACCATAACCAATGTGTTCTGATGCAAAGCTACAAAATATTTACCCAGTTTGCTGGAAATTGTTTTCTTGTTACAGTCACAAAATGCTTCTTCATAGTAACTTTAAAATTTTTTCAAAAGGCCCAGTACTGTGTACATAGTTATTTGAATGTTATCTCCTTCCCTAGATTGTAAGCTCCTTGAGAGCAGGGACTGTTTTTGCCTTAATTTGTATCCCTATCATTTAGCACAGTGCCTGGGATATAGTAGGTATTTGATAAATGCTTGTTGACTTGGTGCTCATATTACTGTCTTTGTGATTAAAGGTTCCATGAGAAAGGTAACAGTTCTCATCCTAGCACTTAGGGTTAGGAAGTTCTCTGGCTCATGATGGAGTGAGCCCTAGGGAAATTTAGAGTTTGGCAGCAGGAGGGGATCCTCAGATATATCTTCAGTGGGCATTGGGTTGTATTTGATGAGTTCTTAGTAGTTGTTACTAGGGGATCTCTCAGAGGTTTCACATCCTAGGGTTCTTGCCAACAGATCCTAGGGCAGAGTTGTAGGGGTAGGAGTAAAGGGAGAGAGGAACCTCAAATATCGCCAAAAGAATCTTAAAATGAAGTGGCTACTAGGAGGGGCCTTGGGTCAAAGTCCCCAATCTTGTGACCATTGTCCTTAGGGGACCCTTGTTGTCCAGGGCCTCTAAAATGTTTTCAGTCAGTCGGTCCTTGGGAACAAGGTTCTGGATTGTGGTTGGTGCATCCTGGAAGGTTGGTGGGTTGGAAGGGACCTCAAAATCTATGAATCCTATGATAAAATCTAAGCTCCTTAAGGCCAAAGACTTTCATTTTTCTTTATATACTTCACACCTAGCTTATTGGATTGCTTCTCTAAGAAACCTAACACTTGCTCTAAATTATTAATGTCCTTGACAAGGTTTGGTTTAAATCCCAGAGAAAGATTTTTGCAAAAAATATACCATTTATAAAGTGTTGCCATCCCCAAAACACTATGATGTGTAGGCCAGATCCTTCTGTGAAAAAGGACAGTGTCTTCCTTCAGAATAGTTCACACCACTTGGTCAGGCAAAGGCTGGAAGAACAGTTGATCCTTATGGTTGTACTTCAGAGTAAGTGTAGGAATTTGACACAATGTTTGTTCAAAAATATTTTAGAAATTCAGTGCCTAAGTAGGGGAAGATATCAGCTTAAGTACCAAATGGTATTTTATACCTAGCTTTTAAGCCTGCTTTGAGGAAAGGTAAATGACAAAGTTTACATGTAGTGAAAGGGATTGTACTATAGCAGCAAAAAATATTATCAGAGAAGAAAGGAAAGTGAAAATTAGTTTCATTGAAGAGAAATTTGGGAATAGGTTATTCTTCTGAAAGAATAATCCTTGAGATGTTAGTTTCAAAACTATTTTCTTGCCTTAAAAAATTTTATTGACCTCTTTTTTATATCACTATCATTTCCAAACATATACTCTCCTGCGCTTCCAAAAGGAGCTTTCCATTGGGGAAAGAATTAAAAAGAGGAAAAAAGAAATTAAAACCAATACATTAACTATCTCACAGTATATTTCATGCTGTAAACCCATAGTTTATCCTTACTTCTGAAAAAGAAGGGAAGGAGGTGTCCCCAAATGATTTTCTAAAACTGACAGATCATGAAGATTATTAATTTATCTACAAAATACAGTAATCTTAGTATTTTGAATTTCAACTCATGGGTCAGTGTCTAGTATTGTAATGCTTCTCAGGAAATCTATCCCCAGATTTCTATAAAGAGAGAAAGATTTTGCAAACTATGGAAAGAGTATAACTATGTCATCATGTTTATTTATTTATTTTTTTACATATGGTGAGTAGATACTACCTCCACATCCCTCCTCATCACCCCTGTCTTGGGCATTCTCCTTAACAATCCCAAGTTCTCTGTTTAGTTACTTTGTCAGTGTGTACAGAAGTGTCATAATTGACAGCTGGGCATAGAACATCATTTGCTGTTAAGTAATTAAAACCAGACATAAGCCATGACTGGGGAAAAAATGGGAAAGATACCTAAAGGCAGTGTTGTTTATTTGGGTTTTAGAGAAAGATATTTTATGTGGATAATAGTTATGCAAACATTTTAGGGAAAATAAAAAGCAACATGGTGAAATGGATAGAATAATGGTTCTAAAGTCAATAAGATTCTTCCTATGCTGTCTTTTTTTAAATGCTGACATATCAGAATCACTTCATAATTTTCCATTGATATACAAAACAGATATTTTATGGACATAAGCTTTCACGGTTATCCTGAAAGAGGGCTATATTAGACCATTTTAAGCTTAGTATGTTTATTTTGAGCAGTTGTGCATCCAGCTATCATTCAGAGCATTCAATCATAAATGCTTTAAATGTCAAAACCTTGGGCCCTATTAAGTTGGATTATTATAGATTCGTAGATCTAGAGCTTGTCTCAAAGCATTAATTAATTAGTGATCAGTTCTAGTTCTTGAGAAAAGAGAAAGCAGCACAATTTCCTTTGCTCGGTAGAGGTGGGGGCTTTAAATGGGATATTTTGCACATACTGTTTGCTTTGCCTGTTAGCTTTTCCTTTTTTTTTTTTTAAGGTTTTTGTTTGATTGTATTTTTGTGTTTTCTTTCTTTCTCTCTCTCTCTCTCTCTCTCTCTCTCTCTCTCTCTCTCTCTCTCTCTCTCTCTCTCTCTCTCTCTTTTTTTGGTTACCAGAAAAGCTTAAATAATCAAGGGTGTAGATATATTGGGAGATTATTGTGATGTTAAAGATAAAAGTGCCCATTAATTGGAAAAATAAAAGAAGATGAATGGCATTACAAAGTGTGACAATGCCTTCAATGTAATTACAATAAGTCTAGATAGAAACTCTCCACATACCTCTAGAAAATCCAACAATTTGCTTAGAGTTATATAGTTAAAGTCCCAGACTTGTTGTCAAGGTAATTAATCCTGAGACTATATAGGGCTGTTTTACAAAAGACGTCTTAATTCATTGGCTCTAAACATTGGAAGAGCTGCCTTTAAATTTACAAACCACTACAAACTTAAAAATTATTTGCTATATTATGACAGACTTTCAGGGGGAAGGGATATATTTAGCAATCTCTTCTTTGGATCAAGTCCAAGAAATGGATTTTGTTGTTGTTGTTGCTGTTGTTGCAGGGTACACATTTAAGATAACTGCAGTAATTATTAGGTCAGGGAGCCTGACATCTTTGCAAGCTAGATAACCATTAATGGATTCCTTAGTATTTTTACAATAATTTCAAAACTCAAGGTAATAGAAAGAAAATGAGAAAGGCCTGTCCTTCATATTGCCTTGGGTTCAAGTGAAAAGCCTTTTGTTTCTTAATGGAAAATTATTCAAATTATTCTAAGGCTTGATAGAGCAAAACACCTTTATATTGAGATTTGAATTTTGGGAAATCTTAGTCTAGAGGCTGCAGAAAGGTTTTAGTGTAAGATTTTCTATGCCTGGCAAAAATTTGAAAAATAAATTGTCTGACCTATAGAGTACTTTTATATTCTTCAGAATATTTAAAAGTCTTTGAAATTAGTATAAATCTGGGCTCACCTGCCCAAGTCCTCTGAGGACAGCTGACTGCTTTTCCTCTCAGTGTTTTAAGGGTAATCTTTGGGTCTTGGGGTATGGTTTTTCTATTTCTATATAGCCCACAAGCCTCTTGGTGTGCTTTTTCCATTGATTATCAGTTGATATCAAATAACCAGACAGATTTTATTAACTTTTAGCAAAGGGTATTTACTAAGATGCTATAGTAAAAAACATTTGGTACAAAACATCCTACCAAAATAGGAGCATGCGTTTCCCCAGTATATACACTCAAGCTCAGAGAGTATATGTGACAAAGGGGTAATGCAGCTCTAGAAGTCCTTTGTGGGGTTCTCGTGAAGTTCCCCTGAAGCATGGTATAGCTTTCTGATGGACTTCCTGTAGAGTCTTGAAGCTACCTCTCCTCAGTATGTCTTTTTTGTTTTGGCTTTGCTGTCAGCTTTTCCAAGGATGCTGCTAAGATACCTGTGGCAAGTCTAAAATCTTTTTACCTTTTGAAGTTCACATGGTCTTCTAATTACAAGGGATGGGAAGGAGAAAGGGGACTCTTTCTCTCTCTGTTCCCTCCCCCCACCAAGTGATTTCCTCTCAGGAAGTGCTACACTGCTCTCTCCTTTCACTAAGGTGCTCAGATTATGAACTGGCTTGCTATTTTATACAAAGCCCTATAGGGCATTGCTGAATCTCCTTAACTAACCCCCACGTATTTCACATATTTCCTCTGTAGTCATTTGATTCCATCCATTGGATTTCATTCCTTTCAAATTGATCAGGGGCTTTTGGTTGATTAATTGACTCATATAATAAAGGTATTCTCACATGATTAAGCTACTTTGGTAGAGTGATTAATTCAATCAATTCCTCCCTTTACACTAGCTTAAGCTGTTGCTGAAGCTGTGAATTGGGTCTGTTTTTTTGAAACTTATGAGCCATAAAATTGTTCATATTCTTTGATCCAGTGAACCCACTGCTGGATTCTACTGGGGTTAAAAGACCTATGTATATTTAAAAAAATAGTCACCATTGCTACACTATTGATAATGGCAAAAACAAATTGTTCAATAAACAAACAGCTGGAGAATAGCTGAACCAGTTATATTACATTAATATAATTTAGTGTAATTGTACTGCAAGGAAATATGTGTGTGTATAAATTTAAAGAAATATAGGGATGCTTACATGAAGTAATGCAGAGTGGGGAAAAACAAACCAGAATGACCACATTCTGTAAAGATAAGAGCCTCAAAACATGGCTAAATGCCCAGAAGTCAAGTTCAGAAGGTGTCATAAAAACAATCTTAATTTGTTATTACTTCTGTTTAACAGTCACATATTTTTCTTTTAATAATCCATAATTAAGCATATTATTGCATTTAAAAATAGTTTATTAATGCATTTACATTGTATTCGCTTCCTAATAATTTTCTTTCTGACCATAGTCTTCTGTGTTACAGAAATATGGAATCTATAATTTTCTCATCCAGTATTTCCCTCTCCCAATGTAGTCAGATAGCATTGTCAGTAATAAGGCTTCTCGAGTTGGCTGTTACATAGGTGTTAAGTGACTTTTTCAACTTACATGGGTAGAATTATAATCAGAATTTGAAACCAGGTCTTCCTGAAGCCAAACGTAGTACTCACACTACCTCTTTATAACAGACCCCCAAAAAAGACACAAACATAACAGTTAAGTAAAACTGCCTGATAGAGTAAATGAGAGTTACGGAGTAAATACCATACCACACCCATAGTCTACCATCCCTACCATTTCCCGAAAGAAAAGTAGTCATCAGTCATCTGGAGGCAATATTGAGCATTACACTTGATATGAGTTCTGTTGTCTTTTAATGTTGCCTTCTTTTACATTATTGTCATCATTTACAGATGAAGAAGCAGGTATGTAGAAGTTAAGTGACATGGCAGCAATTTAATGGCAGACTAGAAATTAGAACCCAGCTCTCATGACACTCAGTCTGGTGCTTTTTTTTTTTTAATGTTTTGCCACCTCAACTGAACTCTGACTTGCAAATAGTTGGTGTTCTCTGAGTATTGTTATTTGCCTGATATCTAAGTGCCAGTCTAAATATTTAAAATCTATACTTTTTTTAAGCTATGTTTATTGTGATATTTTTGTATTAGTATTATGGTAATTTTTGGGGAGGGAAGTTATTGAACTGATCATTTCACTAGTTTTCTTTCATATACAGGGACAATGTAGTAAAAGTTGATTTTCAATATTTATCATATCCATATTCAATATTTATCATATCTATTCTAGGAATATCATATCTATTCTAGGAATAGAAGATATAAATTTAAAGTACCTGAAATATATTGAAATTCTCCCTTAATTCAATATATACTCTCTCCTAATTTATAATTCTCAGTTTAGTTCAGCAGATATTTATTAGATATCATCTGTGTTCAAGGCACTATGCTGAGTGATAGGCATTTTTTTTTAACTTTAACTCTCAGGTAGCATATAATCTAGTACTGGAGGGAGAAGATAGACACACAGATGATGATGCTCTAAGGCCGCAGTGATAAGTGCAAAGGAAAGGGCCAACCACAATGCTCTAAGTGGCATACCTGCATATTCTTTTTCATGGCTTAAGCCAGAGAAGTTGTACGCCACCTACAGAGAAGCTGTGCAGAAATTATAGCAGTGAAGACTGAGAATATATTTTCCACCATTATCAGTTTTCAGCACAGATTCTATTTCAGATATGTGACTGAGTCAGTGAACCAAAGGTGTTTACCTGCAAGGTGAGCTAGTAGAAATGGGAGAAGCTTTTAAGTTCTAAAGTTTCAGCTGTCTCTTTCCAGAGCCATCCCTGGAGGAAGGAAAAGTGGGTCTCCTCCCCTTTTTAAAGTTTCCTCTGTCAATCACAAAGCCTCTTTGTCCTGGTAGGGCATTGATGGGGACTGTGCTTTGGCTGTTTATCATGTTCCTGTCATCCTTAAAATGCCGAATAAAAGGGGGAGGGAGAGAATAGCTTTTGGTTCTCAGGCCTTGGAGAATAAGTTGCTTGTAGTTGTGTGAGACCTCTGTATCCCAGCTGCCCTGGAATGCTTTCTGAAGTGATTTGATCACCAACAATGTGGTACATAACCCTTATGATTTTGAGCTCCTAAGGCACTGTTTAGAACAAGACTGATATTACAAATCAGATGATGGAAAAGCAATCGAGCTTCACGGATTTGATTTCTCTCTTTGATCCTGTCACAAAAGCTCTAAGCTCTTAGGTTGGAAACAGTTGCAGCCTTAACTTCCAGCTATTTTCTGTCATTGGGAAGAACAGCTTGCATTTGGTCATTCTCTTTTATTATATTTCTGAGTTGTTTTTTATATGGTTGGTTCTCATTAATATTTATAAAAGAAGTGATATTGTCCTCCTGTTCCAAAGGTCTTAAAACTATCAGCTATTTCTGTCTCTCAAGAAAAAGTGACTCATCAACTTGTCAGACTTTGGAAGGAAGTTCGTTAGTGTAGGCAAAGAAATGTTTGATCATTTTTTCTTCACTTTTGTCTGTATTTCTATTCTCCTTATGGCTGGAGTTTGGGAAAGTCTTGGTAAAGTTCTCTTGCCTTTTTATGACATATAACAATTCTACATTTGAATTAATGACAAAACACTAAATTATTAGAAAAAGGATCATAAAGAGGAAGTGTTAGAAGAATTATGCCAAACAAGACTTTATGAGTTGGGTAGATGTATGCATTAGAGTCAGGAGGTTAAATTGTGTTATTGGTGTTTACTTGTTTAGTGTAGGGATATATAAGGTTTTTCTAGTTATTTTTTTTTACACAAAGCTTTTCGTTATCTTTTAAAAGAAGGCGGGCCCAAGAAATTTGTTTTACTGTTCTTCTTAGATACTTGTAAAATCTGAAAAAAGAGGCCTAATGAGAAAGGAAAAGCAGGTTTTTGTTTATCAGATGAGATATTTCTTTCTTTTCCCCAAGGTCACTCATGTACAGCTTCATAAAATCAATGTTTATCAGTTGAAAATATAGCATAATAGTGTTGTAAAGAAATCTTATAGTCAGAGAATTTGACTCTGCCCACTCAGTTAGCAATACATTCCAGTGGCTCATAACTCTTAAAGAGGCAAAACATTTTTTCTGTCATCTACCCTAAGTTTCTGCTACTGCAGTGTAAGCTGATTACATCTTTTCTTATCCCCACTGGAAACAGAAAACAGCTGTTCATACAATCTCTCCTCAGGTGCTTGAAGGTTGTTACTAAGTCCTAATAGTCTTCCCTAAACCACCTTCCTTTAATTTTTCATCATATAGGCTGATAATGTGTTATTCCAGTGTCATATACAGATTTAAATTTAAAAGTAGGTCCGTGAAGACTATTTCTCAAATTTTAAATCACTGACCTTGGGATTTTTTAATCTACCAGCTCCTAGTTAATACTAGTATACAAAAATCTAAAGTGTTAGAGGGATCATATTGCTTTGGATGGATAATTTTGATATATTCTCGGTCATAGGGACTAGAAATAAAATTGATATTCACAATTATTAAAGAAGAAAGGTCAAGTTATGAAAGATCTTTTATCACCATCAGTGTTAAAAGACATTTGTTGAGTACCTAATCGTGTTTTACTCTTTAATATTAATTGCTATACAAAAGAAGTGGTCCTTTCTAAAGCCTAAAATATGATACTGAAAGTTGACTTTAAATGACTAGCATTTGCTTAAGTATTTCAGTGATTTTTATAGTTAATAGAGGAATCCCTTGTTTTATAGAGCAACTTTCTTTCACTGTAATCTCTAAAGCAGACCCTCACTGACCTTTTTTAGATATATAGTTGGACCTATGCTTTTCCAAATGAAAATTTTCAGAAGTTGAAAACTAATGGCAAAAAAAGATCTCCCTGCTAGATGACAACATTGGGGACAATAATTAGAGTGCATTGACTGTGTTTTACTGATACTTGATTCTCCCCATTTGTTGTGCTTGATTCCCTGCCCTTTCAGCCCAAAGCATCTCACTGTTCTTTACACCTGTGGAATTTCTTCTTTGTCTGGAGATCCCCTGATTCCACATTTAAATATTTCTTCATTTAGCACCAGGTATCTCATACTGTCTAATGTCAACAGTTTCACTCTTTGATAATGTAAGCCACTATCTAAAGTGACATTGCACTTTGAAAATGACTTGAATTCAAGGCTCCAGATACTTAAAAATCATTTAATTGGTTCTTTGAGTATGAAAATTCTGTAAAACCAAATTTACTTCAAATGAGTTATACCTATACTAATCTTTCATAAAATTATATTCTTATGAAGTGAGATGAGACTTTAGAAATTGCTAGTTGTAACAGTCTCATTTTTAAAGTGAGAAAACAGAAATGTAGAGGAGTTAAATGACTTGCCCAAGGTCACAAATAAATTAATATTAAAGCCAAACCTAAAACCCAAGTTTTTCTGACTCTCAGTTAAGTCAAACTAAGAAGTAAATATTTATACCTACAGATATATATCTTGATAGACATGTAAGAGATTCATTGTAAAGAGTGGATATGATTGTTAGGTTGGGAAAAGCCTGGTGATAATGGGGATACCTGAGAAAAGTGTTAATTGAGGTAGAGCCACTGGTGAGGCATCATGGTGAAGTAGAAAGATGACCTGACTTGGCATCTAGAATTTCTGAGTTCCTGTCTTGACCCTGACATTAGCCCTATGACCATGTCATTTAACAAGTTATGAACAAGTTATTTGTTCATATTTGGTCACATACAAACAAGTTATTTAACCTCTTGGTCTCTTTAGCTGTAAAATGGAAATAGAAATACTTATAGGATCTGTACCTCACAATATTGTTGAGGCTCAAATGAAATATCTATTTCTATAATATTTCTGGCATTCAGTGAAATGAACACAGTCATATCCCTAAAAAAAGGAGTTTCATTTTATACGAGAAGGGCATAGAGAAGGTTTCACAAATGATTTTCCATGGCCATAATTGACTGGAAGGTATATATGATCCTGGTATATTTATTATATAGTGACTGTTTAAGATTTTTAACTTGGAGAGCAAAGTGTGGCTTGAATACATTTTCTTCCAATGAAATGTGCCTCATGTGCATTAAGATCATACAAGATTCCTTGATAAATGCAACCACAGTGATACTTTTGTTCAAAGGTCCTGTGATTAAGTGAGATGTTTAAAGTGTTTGCCACTGTTGTGGACAATATTTTGTGCAGAATCCAAATGGAAAAAGAATAGTCTTAAATGGTGAGGTCTTCTATATGTTCTTGTTTATGTATTAGTGAATAAACACCAGTTTTTGTTACACATATTTAACTTTTCAGAAATTACCTTTTCCGTAGGGGAGATTAAAATTAAAATTTAAAAATTTATATTTTAATTTGAAAGTATTTATAGTCTTAACATTAACATCAAGAATCTTTGGAATTCCCTCTAAAGAAGAAATTGTGCCTTGTAAAGATTAGCACATATGGGTCTTTTTGTACATTGATACATAATTAGTTAATATAATGATTTTGGGAGAATTTGCTTATGCAAAATATAAATAGATCTTTAAATTACCACATAAATATATATGAAGTTAATTAGAATGACAATTTGGATAGTTCTGTCCGTATAGCAGATATTTTAATGGTGACCATAATAATTCAAATTCACAAGGTACAATTAGTTCTCATAGCATAAAATGAAAAATACAGGATAAATAAATGCCTACTGGGAAACATTTTGAAATAATATTTTTTTTCTATGTGAACATTTAGGGAAATTGTACCTTTTTAATAGACTTGTGGTGTTTAACATTAAAATTTTATGTTGTTGAAAAAGTAATTGCCCAAATTGTTAGTCATTTGTAAATGCTATCTTGTTTTTGCTTTTCCACTGTGATATGTATATAAAATTCAACTAGATAAATTTTAAAGTGCTTTGTAGAAAGCTAGATTCAATTGTCTCTGGCTTGTCAAATGTATTAAATGAATGACTATGATAATGAAATATATTTGAAATTGGAAACTTTGACATAAAGACTTTAGATGTTACAGCTTTAGTCATAAAAACTAGCTAGAAAAAAAAACTAGCCAGAAATTCAGATGGTTCAGAGAACCACATTATCTACTCTTTCCTTATCCTTGTTTCTTTAATTTGAATACTACTTAGACATTATTTTTAATCCCCTAAAGCTTAGTTTTGAATAATACTCTATTGTTCTGTACATAGGATCATAGAGGTAGAAGTGGTGTTGGTAGTCTGGCAACTTCTGCTTTAGCATTTAGCTTCATCCTATCTCTTATTAGCATTCCTTCTAAACTTTTTTTTTTGGTAGGGTTTTTTATTTTTATTAAATTTTTAAGATTTATTTTTAGTTTTCAAAAGTTGAACTGTTTTGTTTACATTCCTACAGGGAAGGATGATATGTATGATTCATGAGACCTCAATATTTGGGTAGCTGAAGGGAATATGCATGTGTGTATACATATGTGTATATGTGTATATATTTATGTATATATGTTTATGTGTGTCTATATATAGGTATACATATATATGTGTGTATGTGTGTACATATATATATATGTGTGTATGTATGTATATATATATATATATATATATATATATACACACACAGAGGGAGGGGGGGCATAGGATGAGGTGAAGATGAATAAGGGATGAGAGAGGAATAAGAGAAGAGAAGACAGATGAGGGGGAATGAGCAAATCTTACCCTCATCCGATGTGACCTGAAGAGGGAATGCCATACATACTTAGTTGTGTATCTTACCACACAGGAAAGAAGG